>DWAP01000667.1:0-19521 GCA_018230625.1 Heliconius eleuchia
CGGGGGATCCTCATGCTTTTTACGTGACCTTCCTCCAGTATCTTTGATACTGTGTAAAAATGATAATATATAAAAATATTTTATTTGTTGGCTTAGAACCTTCAATTCTTATAGAATACACAATCAAGTTATACACTTCGCATTCTTGTGATATAAAAAAGGTTATTATTTTATAACACTGAGTTAATTTTGAAAAATAAAAAAATATATTTCATATAAAAAAAAAGAATATCTTTTTGGGGCAAATCAATTTAATTCCCACGCTTCATGTAGCGTAAAATAAGTAGAACGCCTTTTTATTGAATTAATTCTACAGTTACAAAGTTATAATTGAGTGAAAACAGTTTTTTTTTGTGTTTTTTCTTGTTCATTAAAAAGGCGAAACTTTGAGCGAAACTACAAAATAATATTACCTACATATCTATAGTGATTTCGCTAGTATATTACCCATCCGTATCCTAACGTTACCTTTGTATACCTACATATAAATAAACATAATAAAATATAGTTATTTGTAAACAATTATATGTTTTATTTATAGCCTGTATTTTAATTAATAAGAATTAAATACTATGAATTTCGCTGTTTATGAAAACTAAAAATATTATCAAATCCTAGTAGGATTTGATATTTTTTGTTTAGTATATCATAAAAGTAAAATTTTGACAGAAAAAAATGGTTGTAGAACTAGTTAGGAAATGAAAATAAAATAAAATGTAATCAGAAGAATGGGAATCGAACCTACAACCGTTGCTTTTAAAGTCAAATGTTCGAAAACCATAACTGATTAAAGGATTTCTCCTCAATTTTAGATTAAACCTTGAAAATTTACAGCTTGGGCGGTCTTAAATGCCTTGCTACAAACTCTACATACTACGTAGAGCGTTTCACCAGTAGAGTTACCGTATCTAACTTAGGGTTACAAATGCTATCAGACTAACGGAGGCTGTGAATCAGAGATTTATCTCGTCTGCGGGTAGCTGCTGCGTACTACTATGGATATATTGGTATGGATGGATAGATTTCTATTAGGTTTTTATTGGTTTATATTATAATATATGAAATAACAAAAAGTAATAACAACATTATTGTACTAGATAACTAGATCAATGATAATGATTTATATATTTTATTATTTTTAATTGTCTTATAAAAAATAACAAAATTTTTGGAACCTAGAAACTTACTGTTGAAGGAAACTTTCGTTCTCGTTAAGACACTTTCGTTTCCCACTTTCCCCTAAATTGTGTGTTGAGTGGCAAGACCTAACGCCGCGCCTTGTCTCGTTATTATAGGAAGAAAATAAAAATATTAAATATTTAATTTTCTCCAATGGGAATCGTACCCACAACCTGCCACTTTTACAGTTACACGCTTCTGTGCTTACGCCATGACTGGCCTCAAAAAAAATTATTAAATAAATAATTAGCAGGTTATTATGAAAACTAAAAGTTTAAATTCAAAAATCAGAGCAAACTCCCGACTCCAGTGTTCCCTACAAAAGAAACTTTTGAACTAAAACAATAATCGTTTCGTTTTTATTTGGTCGGAGCGAGGAATAATTATAATATTAATACAATGTAAATGAAAAGGATTGTGAGCGTTAAGGATTATAGAGGTTTTAAAACTCAAGAACTTTGTTACAAAATTAGAGCTATACTGGCTTAGAGGCACAATATCTAACTGTAAATGCGACGGTTGTGGATTCGATTTCCACTTGTCGGAAATATTTATTGTGGTTTCCTCGCTCTATAAACAAGACTTAAATCATTTATTAAATTCAAACAATTAACGTGGCGTCGACTTCGTCCCGCATATTTCATAGTAGAATAAAAGAAACTAGTGATACAAAACTCCATTCTCAAATCTTTATCAGAATTCGAGATATTGCGTATTGAGTAGCGGAACACAACGCTGCGTTTTGTCTTGATATAATGAAGGAATTTTAATAATTTAGTTCTCCGAGTGCACGATGCCACTCGAACTCACTGCCATGGCGTTCACAATCAGGTGTTCCACTGCACCTCGATGTCCCAAAGGCACATTCCAATACAATAATGGGCCACCCTTCCGTCATTAATATGCATCATCTAGGTCTTGTTGTCTTAATACATGGAACACAAACACTAGGTACAAAGATAATAAATCTAGATCAGTTAGATAACCTAAGATTGAAAATAAATATTGTTAATCGTAATTAAACAGTCGCTGTGTCGTGGTAGGGCAGGATATGACTATAAGTGAAGAGGGTGTGGGTTCCATGCACTTTCAGGGGAATTCATTATTTTCAATTTCTTCTTATGATACCAAGACAAGATGCGGCGATAAGACGAGAGATTTCGAAAACCTGTGAGAAATTGGGAACAAAGTGTTTAACGCTTCTCTCTATAATCTAGTGTTCTTATTGTCTGTTTTTCTTTGCCTAAATTTCTATATGGCACAGCGTGAATCTAAAAGGTTACACATTATATAACATGAAAACTATAGTCTTTTCTAGAAGAACTGAGGGACTGATCACTAGTAATTTCAATATTTCTTCAGAAAAATCCAGTCAGAATTCCTAGTAAATACTAAAATTTTATAATCAACGAGTCAAATTATTATTAAAAATATTATTGTAAAATTTATGTAATTACCACTGGTGAATCTGGATAAATAAATAAATTACGATAAACTCAATAGTTCCAAAGAATCTGTATGTAAATACTTAATGTAATAATTGCCACAATATCAACTGCCGCTATCCGAAGTATTTCTATCAAAGCTTAATCGACCAACTTGCTGGTGGAAGTTTGGACTAGTTAGGATCTTAACGATTTATGTAGATCATTTTGAAATGGAATATTTTCATTTCAACAACAAGACAAGATGCAGCGTTGGGTTCCGCCACTCGACAGCATACTCCTAATTCAAAAACTTCAATAAAAACTTATTTACTTTCTTTGTCAACTAAACTAGTTGGCAAAGTAGATTTGTAACTTTTTTGATGTTGTAGACAGAGTTTTGAGACACTCCGTCCTTGATTTTCCACTCTTTTCTCCAGACATGGCGTGATGAGTTGTGGCTCCTTTCTTTTATTATTCTTTTAAGTAGAAATTGATCTAACAATCATCGTCTTTAAAATCGGACTCTATTCCACTGTGCCACAGCAATTTCGATCTTACATATTTATTAGAGATCGGTTGAGAAGATATTTCAATTAGTGGAAGTGAATCAATTAGTCGATACAAACTTAGTAACTTTATGATCGTTAGTAGATTTTGATACGATGATAGGCATCGAGTTATGGACAGCTTAAATCAATATTGATTACCTAAATTACCCACTCTGGTTAAAAAAGTGGGGAACAAAAGTGCCTTCTTAATAGTAACGGAGAGTCTGAACACTAGGTTCCCGCTGACTAATTTAAAACGATGGAGTGTAGGAGAGCACTTCTACTCGTTTTATTGTAAGTCATGTAAGTATCAGAGATATGAATTAGTATTAAACTAGCATTATAAGCTAAAGCGTATACAATATAAACGTATTTGCAACCATATTATGTTAGTCAACTGCTGATTATTAGCTCTGAATTTGATTCTACGGATGTTCTTACATTTAACAGACTCATCTGTGAGAGTGGGGAACGGAATGTCTTAATACTAGGTTCCCTCGGCCTACCCTGCTATGTGCGGGATACAGCGTGAGCGTAAAGATAATTAGGTTATAATATAAGTACATTAAGACTTGTAACTTGCGTATAAAAATAACACTTTTTTTATCATTCCTCTTGGGATATCCCACTATTTCTCTTTACCAAGGGCTAATTTGTAATCCATCTAAAAAGACAGTACCTCAACCAATTATTGTATACTATATAATTGTTTAAATAAAGTTATTATTATGTGCACAGATTATACTAAAAATATAATAAATTAATTAATATCTAAAAGAAATTCTCTTTATTAGTCTCTTTGCCTCATTTTAATTATTATTCGAGCTCAAAATTCAAGTTTCCATAATAAAAGGGTGAGAATGTGTAATATGTGAACACATACCGCTTATACAAACCTTTATACATCCAAAGGCTAACATTCAACATTTTTGATTAAAAATCGCGGGACTTTATTCCCTAATCAACAAGTAGATAAGGCACCATATTTTGTGCAATCAGCAATTCAAAATGGAACCTCGAATGTATTCTTATATTAGACTGGTGTATATAGATTATATCGTGTATCATATTCATTGCTGGTTTAATAACATTTTGCTAAGTTCTGACGGTAAACGCGGTGGTTGTACGTTCGATTACAACTTGATAGAAAAAAATATGTTTATATCCTCGCTCCACTAATAAGGTTAAGTACCACATTGATCAAAATTAATTAAAAATTGACTGTAAGGTGAATACTGTATTACTTAACACTGGGTTAATTCAGCCTGCATAGTTATATGCGGGATACAGCGTGAAGTTAAAAATAAATTATATTTATGATAAAGATAATTGTCTGTCTGTTTATTTATCTGATGGTTTTCTCTCATTGATATTCTTGATAGAATATACAGTATAAAAACAATTGTCTACAATACAAATACCAAATAGAGAACAGACGTGTATGTATATGTATTAATAAGTATACATTCACAACTATTAAATATCAAAATATTTTCCAAAACCCGTTTTAACGTAGATCACAGACTATTTTTCAAAAAGAAGTAATGTAAACTGGCAATTCGCTTCTACCTAAAGACACCTCGGGGCACGGTCACCCTCGTCCAGTGCGGAACATTAAAATTCATTTTTACCAAAGTCACATTGCTAGGCTACTCCTCAGGGCAGTTTTTGATGGAGGTTGAAGGGACGAGATACGCTTTAGATAATCTGGTACAGTATTTAAATTATATTTTTTGTATGCATTGTATTGTGTATGTTATGTTTTATTCTGTGTTTTTTTTGTACTTTTTCTTCCAGTTTCGCAATCGTGGTCAAATGAAAATTTCTAGGAGTTGTGAGTGAATTATTGTTGAGACGGTTAAAGTGATATACATTATATCCTTCCTTGATAGCAGTTCCTGAGATAGCGTATTCAACCAAACCAAACCAACAAAACTCTTTAGTTTTATTTTATTAGTATAGATAGTTTGATTATTTTATGTTGATATGTATTATTTTTTCTACTATGAATGTAAAAAATATATAGTGATTAGTCTTCTTCTGATATAAGAATTTTTTTATATGTTATTGAAGAACTAAAAATATAAAAAAAAAATTAACATCTGGATTTCAATTTACACTTCTGTATAGCTCAGTGTTTATTCTACAGAATAAACACTGAGCTATACGGTCTCATTGAACTACCTCGCAAATCGTAGCGCTTATAGCATCGTTGGTAGAATCTTCAATTTGGTAGAAAGTAGGCAACGAGAGAATCTTAATAGAGAGTACTAAGTTCCCTCTGCCTACTCTACTATGTGCAGGATACAGCGTGAAGCTAATAAATATAATATCTGTAGAGAGTCATTTGCATAGTCACTTGATAAGCACGTATGGCTTAGAGGGATAGGACAACAATGATGGGTTCAAGTCCCGCTACTTTTCCCGCGACGTTTCCTAAAAATATTAATATTTCATTTTAAATACTACCAATTTATTTAAATTCTTAAAAAGATAAAAAAAAACCCATATTATTGAAAGCAGAAGAAAATTACCAACTGACCGCTTTGTAACGACAAAACTTTTATTTTTTCCCGAGGTACGAATAAATGAATATTTTCAAAACAATTTCTAACACCTAATAAGGTACGAACAAACTGGAAAGTCTCCATTGCACAGAATCGACTCGGTTTTTAATAAAAGACAATTAAAAGTTTTTAATTTCGCCGAACCTTCTGAATTTATTATTTCTTAGCTTGAGAAAAAAGTATATATTGAACATTACCTCAGTTTCGTTATTAAATGACCTATATTATATTATTTGAAGTCAAGAAAAATTAATATGATTTATTTAGAGTTCAATTTGAACGAGAATGTTTTTTCGGAAACCATCGCGGGCTGGAGCAGTATATGACTGGAAGCGGTTGTGGGTTCAATCCTCACTGGGCGAAATGATAGATTCAGGGAACTAGTTCATGATTTCTAGAAATATACATATTTTCAGCTTTTACAAAGCGCGGCGTTGAGTTCCGCCACTTAAAACGCAATCCTCCAGAATAAGAATCGAAGTCAGTCAGTGACCTACCATAGGGTTCCGTCTACCCATCCTTGCAAAACTTATAGAGTTTATATCCTATAGAGTTATACCTATCACTGCACTTCCTCTGTACAGTTAAGACCTTTTCTTTATATATTAAAGTTAATAAAGCTTCGATACAATATTATAAAAAAAAACCATTTCGGCGAAATTCACCGTCTCGCTTTGTCTTGTTGCCAATGTGAGGAAATAAAACAAATTCATTCTCCAAGTGAAAATCGAACCTTCAACCGTCACGTTTACCACTATGCCACGACGGTCTCGTATAAAATTAAAGGCGTCATATCAAAAACTATAATACATATTTCAACAAGTTCAAGAGCAAATGTTCAAAGCAACTAAGTTACTGCATACAACCTGGAGTCAGTCTCAGTAGTCAGTAGTCAGGAGGCAAAGTTGTGAGAGGAAAGTTGGAACTTTATATGGGAGTACTAGACCATCTGTCAAAGAGGTACCGACGATTATTTGGTAACTTTTCTTATGTACAATTGGTCTCGAAAGCTCGTTTTGAGCTTTGTTTATTTATTTTTTAAGCTTCAAGATGTGTCCTGCACATCGCAGGTTAGGCATAGGGGAATGTAGTGTTAAGACACTCTGTTCTTATTGAGATACTTTCGTCTAATTGAGGCCAGTCGTGGCGCAGGGCAAGGTTTTTTACTCACCTGTGCGCCTGCGTCATCATGGTCTCTATGTATTATTTTGCATATTATTATTATTTTTATTTTATAAGCTTCAGTGACGAAACTCAGCGCTGCGCTTTGTCTCGACACCAGAACGAAGAAATGAAGATATAAATGTAAATAAATATTTCATTTCCTCGAGTGGGGATCGAACCCCTGTTTTACAGTCAATATTTTCTTTTCTATGACATTTTAATAAATAAGAATTTTTCACTCGACTGTACCATAAAACGATCAAGTAAGTGGAAAGTGTAGGGCGAGTGCTACGTGTAGAGGGCGCAGGGCGTTATAAATCAGGCGCCAGCGATAATGCATTTGGACTGCCATTTGACTAATTACAAAGCAATTTGATGATTGAAATTTTAATTTGATAATTGAATGCTGAAGAATTTTGTTTTTATTCCCAAATTGTACACGCGGTTGTGCGGCGTTGAGTTCCGCTACTCAATACGCAATGCTTTCGTAATTCGGAGGAAAGTTGGGGATCGGAAAAGACTTAATTTAAACGCTGAGTATTAATATTAGGTGTCTAAGTTCTTTCTACTCTACATGGTTTTAAATACTCTTTAGTTATTGTGGATCGATTCTAACGTAAAATTATTTATTTAGTTTCACGCTAAAGCGGGATAAATTTCGCATATCATAGCAGAGTAGGCAGAGGAGAAAGCCAATATTTTATCAACCACAGCAGGGAAAAGAAAAATTCAATACCCCACAACCGCATCGAACCCACAACCACAGCAATTACAAACACATGTTTTTCCATTGCTCTAGGATGAGCTCATATAATAACCTCAATTACATTTTTTTAGCTTCACGCTAAAAGCAGAGGAACATTAAATTAAATTCAAATATATTTTTTTTACAAAAAAATATTTTTTAAGTTTAAATAAAAAGCACAATCTTGACCTATTCAAGAGTCAGGAGCGATGTCGAGATTCCGCTAACGAACGTAACTCGATTGTCATACATTGTAGCCAATCCGGGCAGAGCGTGGCGTTGAATACTGCAAATACCTACTGGATGTTAAAATATTGAACCATTTTTATAACATTTTGAACTATTTGGGAAATATTATTGTTATAGAGATATATTATTTTTTCTGGTCTGATAGCAGTGTTAAGTACCGCACTTATGCAATACCTCAAAATTAAGTGGAAAATTGAAAACGGAGTATTTTACCAATGTTTTCTTTATTGTAGTCTTGAGGCCGCCGAAACGAAGTAGGACAGTAACTGGTTGTGTGTTTGTTCGCCACTTGGAGTTATAATTTTGTTTTATTCTTTTTCATTTCTCTTGATAAACTAAGCGCGGTGTTAAATTTCGCAACTCAAAACGCAATGTACAGTAGGAGAAAGGGAGAAAGAACCTAGTGTTATATACTCTGTTCCCCAATTTCTGCTGAATTTTCTGGAAATGGCGTGTTGAGTGGCAGAACTCAAGTTTCGCTTCCTCTTTTATGCCGCACTGCGTATTATTCATATATTATATTGCAACTGAACAGAATAACAAAAAAAAAACTATTTAAGTAGAATAGTAGAGAAAAACAAACAATTTAGTAATTGTGAGTTTTGTAGAGCATTGTACATACACGTACTAAATTAACTGTTACTTTATAATGAAGTATATGACTATTTAAGTTAATCTTACGCTTCTACCATGTTTTTTGAAGACTAGTAACAGATAAAAATAAGAAGGACTTCGCAGCGCAATGGAACAATCTCTCAATGAAAATACGACAGTTGAAAGTTCTAATCTTGGGCAAGAAGATAGGTAATATTCAAATAATTTTCATTGCAGCTTCTAGTCTTTCCAAGTCGACGTCTTTCCATAGAGACGGTTGTGGATTCAATATCAACTCGGAAATGGAAGGAATGAAATATTCATTATATTTCCATTTCTGTGCTTTGGTAACGAGGCAACGTGCGACTTTGTATTTCGCTTCTAAACACGTAACCCCTTAATAATATGGTGGCAAGTGTAAACGGATGTATCTTAACACTAGGTTACCAGGTTCACTAAGTGAGGAACAGTGTCTTAACAGTAAGTTCCCTTTGAAGAATCCTTATACTACATTTATCTTTTATTATCATATATTCCCGTTCATCTATTTGGATATATAGAGCAAACGCCGCCCCTCCACCGCTCCGCCCCTATTTTATTTATGTATCAAATTCCAACAACATAATCTAAGACGCTACACTAAATCACTGCGAATTTAATTTACGCGTCGCACTAACGTGTCGGATTATTGAAATGTATTGCTGTTATATCTATTATAGTGTATTAAAGTATATTAAGGAAGTTATTTGGTTTTTTTTTGTCTGGATTTTGATATTGTAGTGTTGTTCATCTTCTTCTTCTACATGGAAGAAGAAGAAGTCCCAGCTTTTGATGCCAGGGTCTGCTTTTTTCATTTTAGTTTTTTTAAGGAAACTATTGATATATATTGAGGCCGTCACGGCGCTGTGGTATAGCGTCTGCCTGTAAACGCGACGGTGGTGAGTTCAATTGCCATTTAGAGTTGTGAGCTGTTTAGATTTTTATCTATTTCGTTACATTAAAAAGTGCTTTGAGCTCATCAATACTTAATATTTTAAAAAATGCACTGAATGTGAGGAATGGAGTAAGAAGAGAAACTCAATGTTTTTACACTTCGTCATCATTCTTCATGGCGTCGCTTGTTAAATGGAACTTAACACCACGCTTAATCTACAAGAAGCGGCAACGAGAGTAACAAATGAAAATAAATATATTCATTCCCACGAATGAAAATCGAACTCACAAACATCGCATTCACAGAAAGATTCTTTGGTGCTGCGGCACGAAGCGATGGCTATACATTAAATTCTAATGTATAGCCATCGCTTCGTGCCGCAGCGGGTTTATTAGTATACGAAAATATTTATTTATATCAGATCGATATTCTTTTAGGTATTGAAACATAAATCACATCTAAACAAAATATAAGTGTAACTCGCCGCATTCATCACTGCCAGCGAGATACATCGGTTGCATATACAACACCACACCGCCTCTATTCTTTAGAGGATACTAACGATTTGTCTATCGTGGTTATCAAGAATGTGACATTACGTCCATGCATCCTTATGGAATAGAATAGTTTGTCAATTGGTGTATAGTTTTTGGCAGGTGTGAGTGATAAGAAAGAGCGGAGCTTAACGCTGATTTGTTATCTAATGTTCAAATACACCGTTCCTCCACATTCGCCCCGTTTTAGATGGATAGCCTGTTGAATGGTGGTTATCAATGTTGGATTGTTCATCAGAGCGGGAAAAATTAAATGATTTAAATAGTCCCCCAAGTGGGAACCAAGTCCACAACCTTCTCTGTTACGGTCGCTCGCTGTCCCACTACGCCACGACGGCCTCAAACTTGCATACATATTACAAATAATAGTTATTATTTGACTATTGACTGAGTGACTGACAGATAATGTGCAAACGTAAGTGGCGTTGAACGCTGAAATTTACCATTTAACAGTGGTCCTTTGTTGTAGACTGTAGAGGAGCAGTAAGAGATGATTTGCGAAAATTCTCAGAGAAACGAAAAGTAAAGATTTTACATTTTATATTTTATTATATTTCGTTCACGCTAACGAAATTGCGGGTCACACCTAGTTTTTTAGCATCAGACTATATTAAACATATATCAGAATAGTCAGAGGCATCCTGGGAACCAAGAAGATACTCCGTTCCCATTAAGACACTTCCGTTCCCCACTTTCAAAGGAAATGAAAATATTAAATATTTTATTTTGTCACTTGTACCGATTCGCCAGGAACGTCCTCGGTGATATAGTAAGTTTATATTATTTCAATCAGTCTTATATTAAAAGAAAACCAAGCCAAATCTCAAACAGCGATCCTTCTAAGACCTCGTTAGAACTAATTAATGGATTTAGAATTAGACTTACATTCTTGGAAGCTTTTATTTACTTAGTTTATATGATCAGTTTTAGTTCTATTTGCCCAAGTTCTAAGTACAGAAGGTGTTTAGAAAGTCTTATTAACCTGGTTCAATTCATATTAGGTTGCAATTATTATTAGATTTCGAAAATAATAGAGAAGGCAGAGAGAATTGTGTTAAAACACTCATTCCGCGTTGAGTGGTGAAATTGAATTCTGCGATTTGCAATTTACCAGAGCAAAAAAAATACAATTAAAAATTTTAAAAATTATAAATTTAAGTTTTCTTTTTAATAAATAAATTAGTTTCGTGAGAGTGGCGAAGCTCAACGCTGCGCTTTGCCTCGACACCAAAGCGAAGAAATAAAAATATAAATGTAAATAAATATTTCATATACTCAAGTGGGGTTCGAACCTACAACCAGTCGATTTTATAGTCACAATTTGAGCCTCTGCGCGACAACCGGCCTGAATTGATTGAAAATCAATCCATATTAATTATCGATCTATTTGTACTAATTAACTTTTTTAAAGATTCAAATAATTCATTAGACTGTCAGTATTATTAGTATATCATTCCTCACCGCCACTGACGACACGCGCTCGAGCACGACGGCTGTTTGTTTACAATTTATACATATACTAGCTTTACTAATACTAGCTTTTTCCCACCTCATTTAAAAAGTACGGTGTTTAATTACGCCATTCGCCATATAATTACTTGCCCGAAAAGTGATGAACGGAATTTCTAAACACAGTAGTACAGTTATAAGTGAAAAAATAAGGCCAGTTGCAGCGCAGGAGCACAAGCGTGCGACTGTAAACGCGATTAGTTTTTAAGTTCGATTTCCACTTAAGAAAAGAAATATTTAGTACTTTCATTTCGCTGATAAGGAGGCAAAGTGCGGTGTTATGTTCCGTCAGTCAACATGAATATCTCTAACATTAGGTCTAGCCACCCACATATGTGCCACATAAGGCATACAGCGTGAAGTGAAAAAAGCGTAAGGAACAAAAAACGAAAAAAATACCATGAACCTCATTCAGAACCTACACCTATCGCGTTTAGTCGTCTTATCTACGCCACAACGACCTCATCGAGTTACTTCATTTCTTGAATGTTTTACATAAGTTTGTTACAAGCTCCTCCTCGCTGGAACAAAGACTTCGCAAATTCGTAATGGAAAGTTTCATAAGACGCTTAAAGAATTAAAATACTTTTTCAGTACTAAATAAAATAAATTTTGGTTCAGATTTTCTAAACTTGGAACAGACTTACTTGTCTGTATTGTCGGAGGCATCTGTTCCCATCCACGTATTCTCCTGTCTGAAACCTAACTGACTAATGCGGCGGTGCGCAAATAGTTGGTAGAGGGATCCTAGTGTTAACACATTCCGTTTTCCACACACCATCTAATTTTCGTGTTAAGTGGCGGCACTCAACACCACGCCACGGCACAAGAAGGAGGAAATGTAAGTGAGGTTTACTGTTCAACAACTGTCCCGTTTACAGTCAAACACGCGCCGCTGCACGACTGCATGACGAGGAATTCTGTGTTGAATGGCGGAACACAGCGCCTGTGCTTTGCCTCGTCACCAGAGGGGGGAAATTAAGAACTCAAAAATTGAGAGCTCGACGCAAGAGCAAAGAAATTGAAATATAAATTTAAGTAAATATTTCATCTCCTCGAGTGGGGATCGAACCCACAACCAGTAGGTTTTACAATCACACTTAGTGCCGCTGCGCCCCGACCGGCCTCAATAAAAAAATACAGAGAATTTATATAAAATTATTCTCTGCATTTGGCGTCATAATCACTAGGGTTGATTTATTAAAATTTCATGCCATACATTATTGAAATACGCCCTGCATTAATGGAACACACAATGCATTATGAGTAAATTCTTCATACTTCACGCTTCTACTATATTGCAGCGTATTGTTTTAGTATATTATTTATATTACTTGGGCATTATTAGCTGGGCTCGCGGCGCTAAGTTCCGCCACTCAATACGCATTATCTCGAAACGAGTGGTGTGTGGGAAACGGAGTATCTTAACACTAGATTCTCTCTGCCTTACCTTGTTATATGCAGGATAAAGTGTGAACATATTTACTATAATAATTAATATAATATAATCAGACATTTTCAAACTACTCCACAGCTCTATCGAACAATCCTCAACAAAATTCAGCGCTGAATAGACATGGTGAAAAATTAACTAGCTCAATCACATATGGAAAGATAAAAAAATCTCCAACCGTACAGATCACCTAGCTCAAACGCTAGTCTTTTTCATATTTTTCTAAGGTTCAGAGTCGTGGGCACTACACACGCGGTTGCGGCTCTTAGGTGTCGCAAGCACAACGTTTCAAATGTGGTGTTTGCGAAGCATGACAAGAGTTCCATGGGCGGCTGGAGGCACCGAACTGAAAGAACTACATTTCGAACGATTCCAGCGATTATTTAGCCCTATTTACCTTCACTGTACCCTCACATATTTTGGACATTTTTATTTCCGCGGTAGGCAGAAGGAGCCTAGTGTTAAGACACTCCGTTCCCTACTTTGGAGTCATTATGTGTTGAGAGGGGTAACTCAACCCCAAGTTTCGCTTCGACACCAAAGGGAACAAACGATATTAAATATTACCTCGAACAAGAATCGAGTCCACAATCTCTCGCAGACACACGTTTGTGCCGAAGCGCCACAACTTCTTGAGAGCAAGCACCAACAACGATAACCTAGAAAGCTCATGGTGATAGGCAAACTTCAAGGCAAACGATCGAGGGGACGCAACCCACAACCATAATACTCAGTGGCAATTTAGAGAAAGCCAGCGTGAGCAAAAACAACATAATAATTACTATTCGTAATAGCCCTCGAACCACCGCGCTCATCGAGCCGCCGCGGTCACTCATCGAGACAGTCAACAAATTGACAAAGGACGCATGAAAGGATGAAATTACCAAATTATTGGTCTCATCGTTTTGTATAATACAAAAACACCCTTTTTTCAAGCACTTTTGACTTTAAAATGGTTTATCTTATTAGTATGTAATTCTTTTGAGTAGAAAATATTTTTTGGGTTAATATAAAATAATTTCAAGCTGTATTTCGCATTTAAGAGGATAGGTAGAGGAACCTGGTGTTAAGATAGCTCATTATTTTTAATGTTTTATCAAAATGCGGCAAAAACTACTTTACGTAATTTTGACAAAAATGGTCTTGACACAAGAACGGGTGGATGGACAACTAAGTGGTCCTATAAGGGTTAATTTTTTTTAATATAAAAAAATATATCGCTCATTTGGCGTAATAAAATCTCTCTTTAAAGTTAAATACAGCAATGAATGTATGCACAAAGATATGTTATTTACAAATTTGCATTGCGTCTCCTGAAATGTTTTAAAAAGTGTAAATACGAAATTTTTGCACCTTGTGAGTGATACAGAAGAATATGGTTCTAATCTTTGGCTAAGACAGTATTTGTATCTTTAAAAATTTTGATATAAGCTAGAAATTTTATTTCTTCTGCCTCCATTTTTAATAAAATCTAACATAAAGCAGAGACGCTCACGAGATCAACTCCTATAATAACTATTATTATGAAGAAGAAATCACCTTTTCAAGTCCTTAACAAACATAAAGGTTATTTGTTTGATCGATATCCGATAAAATATGTACTCGACGCTTCAAGTGTCAACAAAGTTGGCCAATCTTTCTGTTATTAACGAAATTGTCAACGGAATTTGGACTTTATATCTAAGACGTTAAAACTTTTGTAGTTCAGCAGGGAAATGGCACAACGAGCCTCTTTAATATTTCAGTTCAGGACTTCGATATACGGGAAATATTTATTGTTCGATGTTGAACGAAGAATAATTTGAATGTTTCATTTTCGCTAACGTAACCTGTCGAAGTACGTAAGTGCGATTTATTTTCTTATGTTAGTGAAATATATGAACAAATTTCAAAACTATTCACCTAATAGCTCTCACAATTTATAGTTGTAGTGTCGGAAAATTGTACACTCTTTTCTTACCATTTGATCTAAGAATCTTTTGTGTAATTTTCTACCTAACTTTCAAAAGAACTATGATTTCATCACAAAATCTTTACTTTTCAAATACATGCGCGCGAATTGACTAGACCCAAAAGATCGTAATTTATATTGTATTTGGATCCAATAATATCATGTGCAATCAAGTTGCTACCAACCACTTACAACGTTGTTTATATCCATAACCAATTTTAATATTAAGTCCTTTACCAGCATTAAATATATAGCAACCCAGCCAAATTCCGAAGCTCTACAAACCACAAAAGGTGACAGCCATTGTCCATAGTAGGGTTACACAAATTACGTTGATTGCACAAATGTTTGTGCAACCTGAGAGCAGAGTCAACATGACAACGACGCGTTCAATGGAGATACTCGAAGCTCAAACAGTATAAAAGATTGGAATGAAAAGAGCAGCTGTGGTTTTTTTTGTTTAGAGTGATTTCTTACGCATCTTACGTATTTTACCGTAGCGTTTGGCGCTCCGTTCTCTCTGACTACCCCGCTAGGGATAAAGCGTGAAGTTAAGTTAAGTTCTTACGTATTTTCCGTTAGTGATGTGCTACGTTCTCCTTTTATTATTATTTACCGTTCGTTTAAATGTCTTCTTATAGGGAACTTTATATGGAGCCACTTGAATCCGCTCTTTCCACCTAATTTTAAAGACATTGTGTGTTGAGTCACGGAACGCTGCGCTTTGTCCTGTTACCAGAGCAGATAAATGTAAATAATACATTTTCTCGAGTGGATATCGAATCCGTAACCGTTACGTTTACAGCCACTCGCTATGCCGCTACGCACGACGACGGTCTCGTAAACTTATAGTTTTATGTGAATAGCAAAGCAATTGAAATTTTAATCTTTTAGTATTACAAATTTAAATTTAAATTTATTTATGTAAATTTTAAGAGGCTCTAGTATAGAATACACTATTAAAGTCCCAGGCACTGCTCTGAGCTCCTCACCCTGCAGCGCAATGGCCACCTACACAGTGAATCCACGAAATGCTTAATAACTTTTACACTGTTTACTCGATTTGTTTATATAAAAAAAATTAAAGATTTAACAATTCCCTTTCCCAGGTTCCCTCTGCTTATCCTGCTATGTGCGGGATACAGCCTGAAGGTAATTTTTAAATTAAATAATCGAATATATGCTAATGTGCATAAACCTGTAGTCAGATACTGACGCATAGAACTAAGCGGCTTTAATAGCAAAAGCTTTAGATTTGCCAGGATCTATTGAATGTAATCAAAAGGGCTTAAAAGGTCACTCGCTAGTTCAAAAGGTTAAATTATATATCTTTACTTTAATTACCTGTTTTTGTAGGCTAAGACACATAACACTTGGTTTTGTTCGGTTACAAATTTGGAGCAATCCTCTAAAAGTCGTCCCCTAAAGGAAAAGTTTTAAATGTTATTCGTTTTTTTTCCTTCCCTGGAAAATCCCTAGGAACCCTAGAGATTCCTGGGGATTTTCCAGGGAAATAGAATTTCCTAGAGATTTCCATTTAATGTTCCCAGTAGGGGTCTCAGTAAATACGAACCTACATGCCAAATTAAAAGTTTCTAGGCCCCGTAGTTTCATCTGTGCGTTATCTGTCAGTAATTCACTAACGAAAGACTTTTACAAATTACATTGATTTTGATTTCAATTTTAAATTACTGAATAACATTTATTGCGTCATAATATCCAAAACTGATAATAAGATGATGACTGATGATAAGATTTTTACGTTTTTAAATGAAACTATTTAACCAGATGAATCTCGTATATTTAGTATTAAACATTTTTGGAAACCCGATGTTACGAACGTTTTGCAGTAGTCCGTGGTCACATCTGGTGGTAGGCTGAGGTGGCATTCGTCTCTCAGTTGACATAATAATTATATCATACTACCGTCAACGATTTCTCAATTGATTCGTATACTGCCCTGCTTTATTGCATGAGCTAACTGTATATTCCCTTCAGCTTCCCTTTGCCTTCTGGTATGGTGGGTTTAAGACGTTAATTATTTTACGAGTGGGTGCCAGGTGGTGGCTCCCAACCATCCTCTCTGTTGAAATTAGGATGTTTTTATATTTCAATAGCCTTACGGATCATTCTAGGTATATATTTGTTTTCCTTAGCAAGGATTTGGGGTTTCATTAAATCTAAGATTTCAATAAGATTTTTTACGTTTTTTACATATTTCAAATGAAACTCTTTAACCGAATTATTCGCGTACATTTCGTCTGTCTCTCACGTTTCAAACACTTTACATCGAAGCAGAAGCTTTGTAAATATATCCGACGAGATTCGAATTCCCACTCGGGAAAACGCTATATTGTGATTTGCCACTACACCATACACAATGTCACATAAATCGGAAGTGAGAAACACAGTGTCTCAACGCTGGGTTCTCTCGGTCCCTTTTATATGCGGGATACAGTGTGAAGTAAAATTAGACATATTATACTTACTTGTTTTGACTTTATATTTCTTTCTTCCGCACTCAGCAGTTTCAGCTGTTACTCAAATCATAAAGGTTTGTGTCCAATCAAGTGAACTATCATCTTTAAATTCAAACAAACCAACATCACCACGTAGATACGCCAAATAAAATATCAAATAACTTACTTTGTTCATTTTGTACCCCGCACATAGTAGAGTAGGCGAAGGGAGCCTGATAACCTAGTGTTACGACACTCCGTTCCCATTAAGACACTTGCGTATTGAGTGGCCGACTCGACAACAGACCGACGAAATGTAAATTTTAAATATTTTATTCTTTCAACTGGAAATCGAACCCACAACGTCTTTACGACCGGTCTCTTCTTGATTGTTAAAATATAATAAAATGAAATGCTATTTAATCATCACATTTTATTTATTAATAATTACGACTATATTTTAGTTTTACGCAAGTATTTTATCAAGTAAAAGTTGTACAGAGTATATCACAAATGTGAAATCTGTCAAGATATTGTTTGAACTACAAACTTTGCGCTCGTCAAAGCAAGCCAAGTTAGTTCTTTCTTTATAGCATAGAAGTTAAATAATAAGTAATTACTAAAGTACTTGTTTTAAAAGTAACATCGACTTGTATATCAAGACTAGTGGCCGCCCGCAACTTCGTTTGCGTGAATTTTATGAACCTGCCTTGTTACTTTTAGTTTAACTTTTTTTTTGAAAGTTAGGCAAGTTAGTGTCAGGACACTGTGTTCTATGCTTTATAACCAAAATACGAGACGCCGTGTGTCTTTTGTCTTACCAAAGCCCGGCTCTGGGTTTATATTAAGACGATTTAAATAAGATGCCTTTGTAAATGCGATGATTGTGGGTTGTTAAATATTTTTATTCCCTCGCTTTCGTAACGAGACAAAGCGCGGTGTTGAGTTTCACCATTCGACACGCAATGAATGAAGAATTCGGCGGAAGGTTAAGTATCTTTAAACTGACCTCCGCTGACCCTGCTATGTGCGGATGAAGAAAAAAAAGCTTTATTTTTATTCCATTTAATAAACTAAAGAAGCAAAATGTTTTGGATATGAATTAACGCAGCGGGAACCCGCGCAATTTGAACAAAAAGGAAGTAAAAATATACAAACCAAAGTGGCAATATATAGAAGTAGGCGTTTATTGCACTTGCTACCGTTTGCCTTGTGACCGTTCAACGTAATGAATATTGCTGTTTCTTAATAAGGAGCTTGCTGTTGTGGCGTAGTTGTGAATTGCTTGAATTTGATGATGGGTGTGGGTTCTATTTTTAAGGAAGGTAATTATCAATGGTAATTTCTTTCTAGAGTGTCATAATGTGTAGTTTAGCGTTTATTTCCGAATTTAAAATCATAGGAGGAGCAGCCGTGCAGCAGTGGCGTCTGACTGTAATTGCGACATTTGCGTGTTGAATGTCCAAAGCCAGCAGCAAATTAATTTTTTTTATTTTGTGGAAATCAAACCCACAACCGTCGTGATTACAGACGCCGTGCCGCGCTACGACAGCTTCAATTTCAATTAATAAACTTATAATTGTGTTTTAGTTTCATGAAAATCAGTGAGTGCAAGAGAGTTAACGAAGAATTACAATGAAATCTACTAATAATAAAGCTGTAATAAAGAAGCTCGAGACGCTTTTAACCCTCCCGTCAAGTGAAGGTATCATGAGGTAGCGTTTTCGATCCTCGCCTAATGACTTCAGTGACGTAGATAGATTAGCGACGTTGTACTACACGTGTGCTTTGTGATTACTCCTTTGTAAATTTTTTTAGCTTCTCGCTGTATCCCGAAAATAGAAGAGTACGCAGAGAGAACCTGAAACTAGTCGTGACGCAGGGGTAGAAGTGTGTGACTGTAAACGCGACAGGCTGTGGGTTCGATTACTACTCCGGGAAATTAAATATTTAGTATTTTCCCTTTGTCGCTCTGGGAACAAGGCAACGCGCAGCGTGATTTCCGTCACTCAACCCGTAATGCCTCTAGAATTCGATGGTAAGTAGCTAACGGTAGTTTCTTAATTGGAACGGAGTGTCCTAACACAAGATTTCTAAATCCGACGATCGTGCCCGAGTCTACGCATGCCTTTACAGGTCCCACAGTGGTAATGCAGAAACGGATCGGCTCATGGAGCACATTCAATCG
>DWAP01000668.1:0-19516 GCA_018230625.1 Heliconius eleuchia
GAGCGAAGAAATGGAAATATAAATTTAAGTAAATATTTCATTTCCTCGAGTGGGAATCGAGCCCACAACCAGTCGGTTTTAGTCACACTTCGTGCCGATGCGCTATTCAATATTTATACACATAACTAAAAACTACCCACTTACCATTAAATGAGTGTGTTAAAAAAACCTTGTGTATTATTATTAGTAATGTACGACCGACAATCATTTATTTTGTTAACCAATGTTTGCGTGTAAGCGGCTTATGTCCTTAATGGGAATAAAAAAAATGAAGAAATAAAAAAAACTATCTAAAAAAAAATTAATTAAAAAAAATCTTTATCTTTGAAATAAATATCTTTAATCTGATATAGATACAGGTGTTCTTGACATCACCACTTTAAATGAAACCACAGTTTATAATTAACAACATTGTCAAGAATGACACACAGACACAAACCTATAAAAGTGATAACGCCGCAACGCCTCATTCCCCCAGATTAGCGCGCGCGGGGCATTCCCCTGCGATCGCCACCACTTCACTAGCGTCCATCAACGCTCGTAATTTTTCCTGAGGAGCGAGCTACTCTCGCCGCTCCCAGCCGGGGTCAAGACCAGCCCAGGTCAACATAAATAAAGTCCATTCGAAAAAAAAATTTAAACAAATAGTTGTAGTTCATAGATGCTGATGCGCTTCACGTGGCATATCCTAGCTTTCATCTCACGGCAAAATTTGAGCGTTACACGCTGGTTTTAAAAGACATTTTTTGGTTAAAAATAATTTCAGGAGAACTGCCGAACAGCACTGTCTAATCAACAGGTTGACAGATAGTAAAAATGGCGGATATATTATGTAAAATGTCCGTAGTAGATGTACTCTATAATTTATAACAGTAGTTTATTTTAATAGTATTAAAATGAGCCTCAACATTGAGCTAGCTAGCTTTTGGGTGGTTTTACATGTTTTAAACCATTATTTAAATCAAGGAATATATTAGTTTTTGCCAATAAAAAATAACTTTGTTTTCATAGTAACAGTGGTAAATTCATTTATGATAACATTAAATGGGGTGAATAGAAACATTTTTAGATTTTAAGTTCGATTTTTACAATGTTCCTGGCTTTAAATATGAAAACAATCTTCGTTTTTGATTATTATATTCGTTTTTTTTCGCTTGTACATGTATAATTTTATAAAAGTATAAAATATAAATATAAAATTTAATCATTTCATTATTGATGAAATCGATAAAGTTAAATCATAATTAATATATTATTAGCTAAAAAGTTCTATAGACATCGTTCAATAATATTATTTACAACCATAAATCCATAGATACATTTTTACTTAAATAAAATTGCACATTCAACAGCAAAAATTGCTGTAAAATTTGAAATCGATGAATTTCATAAGAATGATTGTTAATTAATAAATTCTATAGACATCGTTCAATTATACTGTACTCACAATATGTATGTTTAACAGCCCAACTCAAATCTTAACATATTCAAATATTAAAACATTTCCAAAGTCCAAACGCTTAAAATTAAATAGAGACTGATAGTATTTTCACAACAATCATCACGTCGAAGAACATTACTTTAAATCGTGAGCATTCGAGATGACCGATGTTGGACCAACAGTAGATGCGCGGTCCATCGGACATCACGTGCATCGGACGTTCTCGATGAACATGCGCAATGCAGCTCTGTATGCAAATATTGATTTATCACCCCTAACTACACCGGTTGCTACTGGGAAACTTTATGTAACTTCTCGTAACGGTTTCATATTTGAATTTAATGTTTTTATTTTATGCATCTCTAGCATTTTGTGAGAAAGGCAGCTCTCTGCCTAACCTAGTGTTAAAACACATGACCGCTTTCCTCCAATTTTAGATATATGAAGATTGGATATATTGAACTAGTCAATTTAAATTTTAATGTGTCAAATTGTGTTTCAGAAAGAATGAAATTCCAATTAAATGTTTTTTATATGGTTTAAAATAATCAATAAGAAAATAATAATGTAGATGGATGTGTAATTTGGCTCGCAATAGTCCTTACTAATTCAACTATATTTTTCAAATCTTAATAATAGTAATATATAGGTATTTGAATTGATTTCCATGAGTGATTTACTATTTCTGGGCACAATAAATAGATTATTTGCGGTAAAACTAATATAAAGCTAATATTTCTGTTTAAATATAATAATAATAAAATGGCAACCTCGTGACAGTCACATATGAAACGCCGGTTGCAGTTATCGATCGCGGTCCTATTGCGCCAAGTCCCGAGCGGGCGCGCGCCGCGCAGTGACCGTATCAATACTCAATATACGCCTATTAAAGCTCACGCCCGTACCACCCATTCTAGTCGGAAATTTACACGAGTGATGACCTGTGCGGTAGTAAACTACCGTTTTTAAACAATGGCGCTCTCAAGAATTAAATGTTTCATATGTGCCATAGTCCTAGGCTGCGCCGGCGTTTTTATGTGTCCGTTTGATGAGAAGTTTGATGAGTTTGAGGTTCCTACGGTGACCATCGCGGCTTTGGTGCGGAACAAAGAATATGTGTTGCCCTACTTCCTGGCCGGTATTTACGACTTGGACTACCCGAAGGATAGAATTACGATCTGGTAGGTTATACATTTTTTTGTCATTAAGAGGTCGATGTGATTGAATTATATATGTAGGTCGGTCGTGAACGTAGCGGCGACCGCTGGCACACGATAAAACTGGTAGTGTTTTTGTTTCATATTTAGTAAGAATTCCAAAACATACTAGACAAGATGACCTAGGAGTTACAAACGGTCCTGACCTATGTGCTTTATTCATATTAAAGTATTCATTAAAAAATATTTTTAGTAAAAAAAGAAAACAAAAATCTTAGTTATATAATTTAAAATACATTGTTTGAAAAATATTTCAACATCTATTCATATCGGAAGCCATGTTGTACTAAAATATTGATCCAAGGTTGTGCTCCTGCATACAACCCAACAACGGCCAAACAAGTCAGGGGATCCAACTGACCAACATTGGAAGATGTTGATCAGTTGGATGATGAACACAAGATGATCAAGCTTTGGTCAAATATACCAATATTTCACTGAAATATGTAAGCTGCCATCTTGTAATCCTTAATTATTGATCTACCTAGGTGTCCTAGGTATAGACTAAAGCTTATGCTTATTTGATGCCAGGTGTGGCCAAGTAGGTATGGCCACTATATTGGCTATCAGGAACCAACATTGGACTGACTGAGCTACACCTTGGCCCAAAAGGACTGAATTCATTTCCAATATTAAAGTGAAAATATTTACGGCAGAGTGTTATAAAATAAAAAGTTAAATAATGGAACTTTATTTACTTTAACACAATTTTGGAAAACCTTTCAAGCTCAGACATTAATAACTAAATGTTAAACTACAATTTTATTTTCTTTTATAAATAAATTAAAACTAAAAAGACATGAACAACTAAACTTGAAAATAAAAACAAATATCTGAGATATTATTTATTTGTAACATAAACCAAAGTAACTTAAATTTAAATTAAAGTAAGAAAAGAGGAAAATAATATTTTTGGGTTAGATAATTATTATAGGTCATGTTTAGATAAGAGTTCATTTGCTACTCATATTTTATAACATATTTTATTATTAAAATTTTGATGGAGTATATTCTTGTTAATTGGATACTGAAAAACATTTTACCACCACCTAATTAATACTAATTCTAACTTTAAACAGTATTATCTCTTAAAACATAAAAAAAATTAAAATAAAAATAAAAAAAAATGATTTCATTTTTTCTTGTATAAGAAACTTTATTCTTCATTTTCTGTATATTTTATGGAATTTATACTTTCCTCACAGGTTTTACTCGGATTACAATTCAGATAGAAGTATAGAAATTTTAAAAATATGGAAAAGCAATGTTGAATCAGAATACAATGATTTCCATCTCCATGCTAATGAATCTACACCACAGTTCCACAAAGACGAACCCAATGCAACAAGTTGGACGCCGAGTAGATTCAAACATGTCATGAAATTAAGACAAAAAGCATTAAATTTCGCAAGGAAGTCTGGTTCTGATTATATATTAGTAAGTATATATATTTAAATTAGGTCATTGGAATCAGACATTTGGACAATTGTAAATGTAAATGTATATTACAGATGGTGGACGCCGACGTCACGCTCACAGACAGATTGACGCTCAAATCACTGATAGTGCGCGAGGAGTTGGTCACCGCTCCCATGCTGACGTCAGATGGCTTATATTCAAATTTTTGGTAAGATGATTTAAAATTTAGATAAAAGAATCTAAATAAAAGACTTAATTTATTTGTACTATTTTATAACCCAATTTTATAAACGTTAGGCATGGCATGAGCCGCGATTTCTCGTATTTACGGACATCAGACTATACCAACATTCTAAGCCATACACAGAAGGGGTGCCATGAAGTTCCGATGATTCATTCAGCGGTACTTATAGATTTAAAACTAGAGATTTCAAATGACTTGACGTACGTTGATAATGGAGAGATGAGCTACGACGGACCTGATGATGACACGTTGGTGTTCTGTGTGAGCGCGCATGATGCAGGTAGGTGTCATACTTAGGAATATGAAAATATTTGTTAATTACAATGTACTTTTTCTTTTGCAGAAGTTGAATTCCAAAATTCCAAATTCATATTGATTGCATCATACATAAATTAATATTAAGTAAAATATTTGTTTTTCAGGAGCAGAATTAAAAGTATGTAATGACCGTCTCTATGGTTTCATCACTGTCCCTTCAGAGAAGTCTACACCAGAAAACGAAAGAAAAAAACTAACAAATATGAAACTTAAGGCACTGAGTAAAGGCTTGATATTGCCTATTTTCCCAACACTAAATAAATTTGTCTCCTATCCTTTGAAATCTAAGTTTGGTATGTCTAAGATATTCATGATAAACCTCGATAGAAGGAAACATAGGAGGGAATTGATGATAGAGAGCTTTAAGGAACTTGGCATGGAAGTAACTTTGTTTGAAGCCGTTGATGGGAAGTAAGTACACCTGATTAGACTGGTCTAGACTACTCTGTATATTTGATAAAATATTTTTTGTACTCGATTTATTTTTATTAATTACTAACTGTACCCTGAACCTATTGCTATGCCACGAACTAGAACAAATTTGAAAGAAGTACATTATGCAAATATACAATCATTTTGAATCATTTTATTGATTTTGCTTAATTCGAAAAATAAAATGTTGGGCTGTACCAACTCGGGAACCTCTATTGGCTCATGCACAACAACTTTGCTAAACATCATCATATGATCAAATGCACACTTAACAATTCTATAAACAACATACAGATTAACATCATTTTTTATATATAAAGATTTAAATATTTCATTAAAAGCAAATCAGCTTCACGCTGTACATCATTACATCTATTTAATTGTTTTTTTTTATTTAATGTTCTTTTTTTTTAAGAAAATTGACCAAGAAAGATCTAGATGATATGGGCATACAATTAATGAAAGATTACGAGGATCCATATCATAGAAGGTACACACGTTTATATATCTAAATCTTGTTTTATCTGAAATTAATTAATAAATAAATATATATTGTCATTTTACAGACCAATGAAGGCTGGTGAAATTGGATGTTTCTTAAGTCACTATAACATATGGAAAGAGGTAATATAAATTAATTTTATATACATTTTCTTAATTTCTAGATATTTCAGATTTCATGTAAAATAATTTCAGATAATCCACAATGAATACAAAATGACAATAATAATGGAGGACGACATCCACTTTGTCTCTTATTTCAAAGAAAAACTGGCTCGTGTTATAGAAGAAATAAAGAATTTCCACTACGACCTAGTGTAAGTATAATATCTTTTGGTTATAATATCTAGAATTCCATTCCTTTATTATTACTAACCAAAAAAACGTTTTTGTTGTAGGTATTTGGGAAGGAAGATATTAGTGGAAGGGGAGACCAAAGTGACCAGTCACACTGTGAAACCTCTCTATTCGTATTGGACTCTCGGTTATGTCTTGACTCTACATGGTGCAGAGAAACTATTAATGGCGAATCCTCTAAAGAATTTGCTTCCAGTTGATGAATTTCTACCAATAATGTTCAACGCTCACCCCAAGTATGTAACAAGTGATAATAAACATGAAGAATCACATGAGAAAGAACCAAAGAAAATTATTTTTATTAGAATTTGTATGTATTTAGCCATCGCGGTTGCTGCCTACATGGTTATGCATGATATTGATTTCTTTTAAAATGATTTAATAGTCGTTTAGTTTACGTGTTTTAATTATATTTATTTTACGTTTATTTAAAAAATATTTCTAATTTTTTTCACGATTTTTTTTATTACTCTTTGTCAAATGTCACTTTGACATATGGCTGCCAATATTTTTGTTTTTGTTTATTTTTGTTTTTATTTTCATTTCAGCGTAACGTGGCAAAATCATTACCCCATACGGGATTTAAAAGCGTTGTCCGCCCATCCCCTTCTAATGAACCCTACTCATTATACGGGAATGGACGGCTATATTAGTGACACTGAGGACTCTCACATAATGGATAGCGATAAAAATATAATAAATAACACATGATTCATCTATATTAACCCTAGAAATATATTAAATTGTAAATTATTAAAAAACTTTTTGAATTTGGTGTCTGTATGTAGGTATTATATGTGCATTTTACAAAAAAAATTAAAAGGAAAAAAATATCTTGTTACTATTGAATAGGATATTAATATTATTAATATAAACCATCATAAAATTATATTTCTTCAAGCTCAAGTTAAATGAATAATGATGTTAACCAGGTAAGAGGACACATACCTCTGGTTATTTGACATTGGTGTATAGTTAGTATATATAGTGTTAGCTGCACCCAAGGGGTAATGTAGATCTATTAAGGCCTAATTAAACCAAAAAACTAATTCTGTAGTGTCGTACATAAAATATATAGATAATGTTTTAGATATAAGAAGAACTCTCGTAATGAGGTGTTGCCCAGATTTTGTAAAAGATTGTAGTTAAATAATCTTATATTAATTAAGTCTTTCCTTGAAATCTGAACATATAAATTTCTAAACTTATGCAATCTTAATATACAATATTTAACAATGTCTTAAATATAAGCCTCTTATTCGAAATGAGAAAGTTTCCGACAATGTTGGTAAAAATCGTAGTGTGTGCATAAAATAATTTTAAATAATCTCATAAGAATGTTTTTCTCAAACCATCAATAATTGGTGAGGAATCTTAGTCATATATATAATGTTTAAGTGTAACTTTCCTTCTCAAAATGAGATTATCTATTTACTCAAAATACTTACATATATGTAATGTATAGACTAAATTAAACCCGAATTTAGTGGATTCAAATCCTTACAAGGGTTTTCGGTCAACGACTCTTCGAGTCCCTTAGATCTGTTAGAAATTACTGTTTTTGATATATTTTTTATTTACTCATTCTACTGACTGACATTATCATATTTATATGTATAGTTTTATTAAAGTTATATTTTGTAACAATATATTTACAAATTTGCATTTAAATTAGTTTGTAAGGAGTGTATTGCGGTTGTACTTACTCAGTAGGTAATGATTGAGTTTATAGTTTATTAACTTATGAATTTTGTTGCAATTATAACCAAAAGCTTGTCAAATTAGTGCCATCTTTTATATTATAAACGTTATCTCATTACAAACAATTCTGTGTAAATGTATGCCCATAAATGTTCCATGTGTAGTGAATAAAGAGTGAAAAACTCAACTTATTAGTTTTTTATTTCTAAGGCTCTCATCGAAACGAAGAAAAAAGAAAAATTAGACAAGCGCGAGTCAGGTTTGCCCACCGGTTGTTCCGTACAAACATTGGAGGTCTCGAGCTTTTTTGAAATTCAGGCTTAGCTTAGCCAGAGCCCTTTCATCTGATACCTCACTTGAACTACTTGAACTAGCGGCTTTAATATCAAATCTTGTCACTCTTTTATATCTTAGGATTTAACCACATATGTATAGTTTTCAGATTTTTTCCTGAACTAGTACTACCTCTAGATGCCAGCTGCCAAATTTCATAATTCTACGCTAACCAGAAGTACCCTATTATTATTTTGATTTTGATTTCCTTTATAATGTCGAAATACGCGGTTCTTGCTATTTAAGGCTATTATATTTTAGGATTTAACCACAAATGTATAGTTTTTATATTTTTTCCTGTATAAGTACTACCTGTAGATGCTAACTGCGAAATTTCATAATTATCCTACGAAATGCGCGTTTTTTGTGATATAAACGGCCATATCTTTTTGCTAAGTAAATATAGAAATATGTTTTTTCTCAGGACATCTTGGGGCTGTAAATATTCGATATCTCCAAGCGTTCCTGAGATAAAAGGTCTTGACAGACAGACAGCCAGACGGACAACACAGTGATCTTATAAGAGTTCCTTTTTTTCTTAAAAAGTACGGAACCCTAAAAAAAACCTTTAAAACTTCAAAAAAAAAGTAAAAGGAAGTATGAAAAATTGAAATTTGGACTTATAAAATTTAGTTATAAAGTAATCAGCCAATATGAATTGTAAACAATAATCCTATTTATATGTATCTGTTAATTTCCATATCTATTTGTAACTGGAATTGTTTATTGTAAGACGCTTTTGTTCAAACTAATTTCTTTCTTTTTCTTTCTCTCGCTGAGCGTAATGACGTTATATACTTGGAGACATTACTTAGTGCGAAGTTGTCAGGTTGTGTCGCAGCTAGCGCTGCGAATTGACATTTGCGGCTAAATTGTGATTTAATTTCGTAGACCAGCGAAATAATATCTGAACCCGCGCCACTACACCGCACACCGCACACCGCACAGCTTTCAAGTTCTCTAGACATTTACCTCCCGCTTGCCAACTATAATACTTTTACTGTGCCGCGTTTGCGAATAGATTTACCACATAATTTATACATTGAATCATGAACTTGTTACCGTAATTCACACCAAATCAGACAACAATCAACCAATTTTAACCAAATAAAACAACTGAAAACAACTCATTTGCGACTTGCGAGTAGGGATAGATAGAACGTAACCGTTTTTTTTATTTGATGATAACTACACGGCTGTATCTCTGCAGTCGTCTTTCACCGCCTGATCCTCGCTGACCTCTACAGCGACATTCGGCTGGGGAGGGAAGAGGTGCGGTGATGGTGACTTAAAAAAGTCACAATAAGGCATTTTGTGACAAAAATTAGATTTTTTAATGTTTCGTTGTAGGTGCAGTGCACACTTACATTTATCTACGTTTATATTTAACTATTCCTTAGCGCACACGCTTCAGGTAATTCTATGACGTTCGTAATAGATACCGCTCAATCAATTAGATCATTTTTCATACTTCCATTATAGTTAGAGTTAAAATATTTTAAGATATTTTTATGACTAAAAAGTGTAAAACTTATTAAACTTATTAAAGCCATCACCAAATCGAATTATTAGAAAATTCGTCACCTATACAATAAAACAATAAAAAATTCGGAAATCACCAGAAATATACAATTTTATAATTTTTGTCCCTTTCTGTCTCACTTTCTATATCCTCGAGCTAATGTACAGAAAAGCTCAATTTCATTTTAAGAGACTTTCAGTGCGCGCGTACATCATATGAAGTTACTAGGTAAATATTTTTCTATATTAGCTAGGTCATTCTGAATCAGTTATAACTCTTTCAGTATTTATTAGAATGATATACAGATATCAGGGATTTCCAGAGATAAGCGTATACCATTGCTGGCTTTTGGATGAATTTTGTGTAGGATAATATTTTTGTAAGGCTGGGTCAGCGCGCGCCATGTACGCGTTGAAGAGACTCATTTTGGTGGACATTAAAACAACAAAGTTATAATTAACATGGCAGAACTAATTGCAAGTCAAGTTGAAAAAATATTTTATATTCATATATATCGAAAAAAATAACCTATATCCATACCGAGACATCTCTGATTGCGTCACAAACGTACAGATAGACATACAGACAGTCAGACATCCAGACAGACATACAAACAGACAGACATACAGACAGGTAGACAGACAGAGCTACTTTCGAATTTATAATATAGGTATGGAGGTATATAAGTAAGAATAAAACCCAGAAGTATGTGAGCATATTTATATTTAAATTGAAGCATTTTAGTACAAAAATACACATTCAGTTAAAACATTATAAAGATAAAGGCCAGTCTCAAGAAATACCCTACACCTTGCCATATCCATATTTACACATCAACTTGATATGTAAAGAGGTCAACCATTTTACTTAATTTAGACGAAAGTGAATATACAACCTGGTCATATATCAGGCCTTCGACAGTGTGTATTGAATAGCGACAGAGCAGTCATTTTATTACCTACTCAGACCTCGAAACACTATTTACATAGATTAGGTGTACAAAATAGGAATGCGGCGTTGAGTTTCGCCATTCAGAATTACAGACAAGCTAACAACATCCATTTCAATAATTTACTAACACAGACACTTATTTGTTAGTAGGTACTTACTTATTAGGTATGTGACATTGCTATTGGATTGGTTAAACAGTAGTAGTACATATAAGTACATATCATAATTCAAATTATTTATTACATATTGACATTCAGTGTTTTGTTACACATATTTATATTATTTTTATGGTTAAATAGCGATAGTTACTTTTATTATCTGCATGTACATTAGGCCTTCGAATCTTTATACAACTAACAACTAATTAGACATTTTCATTAAGTACATATATACAAACCTACATTTACATATCTTAAAGCTATAGTTCGATAACTTTATTACATTTGTTACATAACGTATTTACAAATATCACATATGAAACAAGTTTACACTAATTTTGTTTATATAATAAATTATTTTTTTATATAATATATACATATATTTACATACATACATAGCTTCACGTTGTATGTAACCCGCTAGGGTTGGTATATATTTATCTACATAGTTATATTCAATAGTGTCTTAGAATTGAGACTTACAATATACGAGTATACTTACTAGACTAGATATTTGGCGAAAAGACACCAAATTTCAAGGATGCCCGCTTCTTGCGGGGCTGCGGGAGAGAGTTTTATTCTAACACTTTTATTCTAACAGTTTTATACACTTACCATGTATGTATATTTTAATAGTGGTAGCTTAGTCTTTTGTCTTTTTATTATTATACAGGCCAGTTGCAGTTATATAAAATATACATTCATCTACCAAATAACAAGAAAGTTTAATAATGTACAATTTACAAGAAATTTATAAAGTTATATAAACAAATAGTGCTTATCTTTGTATTAAGAATGAGTACCTAAGTGTTCCTCACAGATTATACTGAAGTCTATGATTTAAAGACCATTAAAGTACTCGAATAAAGTACTAAATGTTACTCGAATGGTGGACTTAATGTTAGTAAACTAAATATGTGAATGATATCAAAAAAATATATGTAAAAATCTTTAAAACATTTTGATATTCTGTTTTTTAGTTTCACGCTTTATTCCTAACGTGACTGTTCTTTTTCGGTTAATTAGCAATCATTTCTTAGTGGATTATTCCATTTGGTTATTTATGACAATATTCGAACGACCTTAGCGACAGAGAACGGAGCGCCACTTTCGCCTCGTCCACTGCCATGTGTCCCGTGGCGCGTCCCGGGCACCACGCCCGGGATGCGTCTGCGGCCCTGGATAGGACCGACTGGAATCGCCGATATTAAGAGATTTTGTAGAAGTAAAGTTGTAATAAATATTAGCAGTCAATCAAGAATGTATATTTTCCACTTTTTTACAATAACCTCATTTACTTATAAAAATACCCGCGCGCCAGACATCCATAGAATAATAAAGATTTAAAAAAAAATATTTAGTCTAAAGTACTCTTATTTAAAGTCTTAACATTATACAATGTATTTCCTATTTATAAAAATTTTGGTACAATTTAAAAGTTAAATACAAAAAATATATTTCCGTACATATTATTTTATATATACATTTTACACCTCGGAGGACAGATCAAGACATACAACCTAGACGCAGACACTTTAGAGGACGTCGTCTCGCGGGGAGTCCCTGAGAGACACTGGACCTCCTTCAGGACGACCCTCTCGAGTCTGTAAGTATTTACTAATGTACAGTATATACGATGATATAAATTATTTAGATCTACTAACTTAACTTATATGATTTTAAATTTTAACTGTTAATATACTTAATTTAATTTTAAATCTACTACAATTGACAATTATTTAACTTACTTTAAGATTTAAGAGGACCCATCGGCTCGCGGGAGCTACCGTACCGCAGAGCAGACCGTTAGTTGTAAACTTACAATTACAATGTATTTTATACAATGACGCCTTTGAAATTTAATTCCAAAGCGTGTAATCTTATCTCGAAATTATCAATTTTCACATTTTTTTTGTGAAAAATGATGATGTATTCTGAATTGTATATTTTAAGCGCAAGGACGTATGTTCATTGGTTTATTATTTTAGTAATAGCGATAGAATTAAGGGTCGATGCAAGACGTCTTCTTTTATAGTTGCCGCCATTCAAACCTGAAATATTAATTTATTATGAATGAATGTCACTTAGTTTTCGATACTTTTTTAAACGAAGTGTCAGTTCTCTCTCTCTCTCGTTATTATAAATTAAGTTGAATTGGATTAAGACACCGTTTTCCATTTTCCGCGGAGTTCTGAAGGCATTGCATTTAGAGTAATGGAACGCCTCGCTTTACGTCGACACCAGAACGAACAATGAGAGTATAAATGTAAGTAAATATTTCATTTCCTGGAGTACGGAACGAACCTACAACCAGTCGATTTTACAGTCACAGTTTGTGCCCCCGCGTCACTACTGGCTTCAGCCAAAATGGGGAACGGTTTGTCTTAACACTGGGTCCACCAGGTAAGCTGATACAAAAAGGGGTTAAGACAAATTCATTGTTTTTTAAAATAAGTTTTATTAAAGAACGTCACATGGAATTGAGTGGAGAGTTGGACTGATTACAAATATAAAAAAATCTTGTTAGTTCACATTTTTAGCAAAATATGTTGTAAAAATATGTGAATTAAATTGAAATGACTTAAGGCTTACCTTAAATGTACTTGTTGGTGTGTGCCTTCAATGTGTCCCAACAGCAGTGGTGATGACGTCGGGAGGTAATCTCTGTAATTATAACGAGCGTTTAGCGCCGCCTACTGTTGTTCTACTGAACTAACCGAGCACTGAGCACCGAGCACATTGAATTTTTTTTATTGATTTCTAATAAAGTTATTTTAACGTTTGTCCTTTGTCTAATAATAATAATGTATATAATATATAATAATGTATAACTTACGCTGTCCGTCCTCTCTTCTAACCATTTACACAACGTGGGACTCAACGGCGTCAACAGAATCCTGACACTCTTGAAGCAAATACATATTATTAAGAAAAAAATAATAAATACCAAAAATATTTAGTGAAAACATAAAAATGTGTAAACATAGTCGAAAGTTGAGGTCAAACGGACACACCCCCATGAGATCTGACGCCAACTACAGAATTTTTAACTTAACTTAGCATCACGCTTTATCCCTATCGGGGTGGTCAGAGACAACGGAGCGCCAAACGCTACCATCTCTGCATACCTCTTTCGCCTCGTCCACTGTCATCAACCTCTTCATTCATGCCCTCCGGGGGTCCTCATGCTTTTTTCGTGACCTTCCTCCGGTATCTGTGATACTGTGTTTTCGAAGGTCAACCGAGGTGAAGATTGTGGGTCCAAGTGCCTACCAGCCCTTACGAGGGCTGCAACGTTCCATCCGCCTCGTGCACCTCGAGAGAGCGCAATGATAGGGCGTCCCCCGCGTCGCGACGGATTGACGGCGTTGAATACTGCTATAAAATACGTATATGTATAAAACAACGGTGAGTAAACTCACTTTAGTTATAATAGGTGCAGCAATATTGGTTTTTCTTCTCGGCCGCTGTGGTCGATGGCGGTCCTTGTCGTGTTGTGAGCTTAAAGTGCTATACTGCGAACTGTAACGAAAATACTGTAATTTAAGTTTGCTTATAATTTAAAATAAATATAATGGCGAGCCAGTCGTGGCGCTGGAGCACAAAGTGTAACTGTAAACGCGACTGGTTGCGGGTTCGATCCCCATTCGAGGACAGCCAGCCATTTAGCACGCAATGCCTCCACAACTTGGCGGGAAGTGGGGAACTGAGCGCTGTCGTCCCATTAATCATCCCATTATATAAACAAAATTACTTCACAACAAATCTTTTTTTAAAATTATAAACTTTAAGGAACGTTTTGTTGTCACTGAAAGTATTAAATCAAGCTTATTTGGTAAGTTGCACCATCCATTCATGTAAGAAGGCGAAATAAAAAGGCTCCTTCTTCAATCAGCGCTGTGTTTCAAGTAACATAATATCACAAATATAAAAGACCGTTACCTGTCGTCGGCGCCGTCCTCACTGCATTCCGGAAACGGGCAGAAGCTGTGTTTGGCTGCGGGCGAAATGCAATCGCTTGAGCTTATGTTACTAATAAAACACAATTAAATAATCATTATTTTACGTAATACTGGTTACTCAACAATGGATTTCCTGATGGCAATTTTACGCGTCTTATGAATAGAAATGAATTATTATCCGTGAATTATCATTATTAGTAATAATTTAATAAGTACCTACTACTTGTAGCTAAAGTATACATGATTTGTAGAATACAACAAATTACAAAAAAACTCAAATCGAGTCGAACTCAAAGAAGGCTCTAGCACAGGAACTCGATAATGAAGTTACACAACAACTTCAAAATAGCCATAGAGTGTTCCTATGGCCTAGTTAAATGACGCACCTCCATCGAACTTGGGCTTGTTCCTCTTAACGATTGCTTATTGTAGCGCCAGCTACATGGTAACCAGGGACTCATGATGGAGCTGGAAATCCTTTAGAATTTGACAACTTAACGATACAACTGCACCGAGTTTTATTCGTCTCAACAGGTGGAACCTTTTTGATGGATGGTGGCGTTTTGGTGGACGTGAATAGGCTTTCTGTCTTCGGGAAAATAAGTTAGTTGTTGTGAGCGTGTAAGTACGGGCTTGATAATAGAAAAACACGATTTTATAAAATTGAAAATGAAATCAAAAGAAAAAAAATATTTTAAAACAAGCTTATTGTTACATACAAAAACAGTTAAAAGCAATTTAAACTTGATTTATTTTAAATATGTGCGTTTTTATTACAGATATAATTTTTGTTTCATTTCAAACAAAGAACATTTGAGGGGTTGGGTATAATGCTTTTTTAATTGAATACCTGTATGAAAACGTCACACGTGTTGCTCCACAACTCCATCTATCTTTAGTAGGGATCTCTAAGAATGCCTTCGTGCCACAATATTCCTTCCTGATTAGTCAATTTATCTTTATTTTCTTTCGATATCGTTCTATCTTTACTGTTTAGTTGCGGTGGTTTAAGTCGACAAGGGTTTCTACGGTGACGTAAAATCGGGTCGTTCTACGTTGAATTTATTTATTTCTAAAATCTTTACTTGCCCAATGCAAGATTAAAAAAATCTGACAGGTATTGTTCAGTGTTGTTTTGAAGTTAGCGTTCTGTAATGACTGAAACAGGTGGAAGTCTGATGGAGCAAGGTCAGGGCTTTACGGAGCGTGCATCAACACATCCCAGCCAAACTCTCGGTTTTTCTCAATAGCTTTTTTTAACCTCATCAGTTGCTGATAGTAGAGGTCAGAATCGAAAGTTTTACCCGGTGGCAAAAGCTCATAGTAGACGATTCCTTTCCAATCCCACCATATATAATAGCATCACTTTGTTCCGAGTCAGGCCGGGCTCTGTGGGACTTGTCCATGCTTCGACCATGATCTTTTTCGCACATTCTTATCGTAAGTCACCAATTTTTCATCACCCGTATTCAACTGTTTAAGAAATGTTACGTATTCAACTATTTAAGAAATTGTTACGTTTCAACAAAAATCGCAAATAGAAACAAACATGTTGCATTAAGTTTCTCCCAGTGAGATCATACCCAAATGTCAAGTTTTTTCTTGTATCCAGACTTTCGTAAATGGCGTAAAACTGTTTTATGATCAACATCCAGTTCTTCAGCAATGTAGTAGCTATTAATATGTCTATCTTGCTCCACTTTCTCATAGACGGCACTGATTTTATCTATGACGTTCAGAGCGAACCTCATCTTTCACACTAAAATTTCCTGACTTGGAACTACATTTGTGCTACTCTTATCGATAATGCATTAGGTCCGGATGCCGCAAAACTGTTATTCGCGGCGTTTGTCGCATTTTTACCTTTTTTGTAATAAAACTTTTAAATGTGCTGAATTTCTTCGTCACATACGTTCATTTTGCTTGCTTGAAAAACTATTGAAAAATGGCGGAAACTAGTTTTTTTTATTTATTTCATCCTTAGAATATCACATTTAATGGTATTAAAACCAGCCAGTTACATTCAATAAAGCCAAAGAGCTTTGGTTACTAATAATACATTCAAAATACGAAAATACTTTTGCCCCGATCTATTACAACCTATTTTATATACATTTATATTTTTTTTTGGTAAAACTCACCTTTTTGAGTACGCTGCCGTTTGGTGCTGGATGTATCTGCACTGGAAGTGTCACTCCTGTTGGCACTCCTGTTGGAACGTTTTCTTTTTCTGGACATAGTAAATGTAGGTATAATTAAGTATTGTAAAAATCACATTTAAATATATTTTAATTTAGATTTAATTAAAAAACCAAAAGTTAACTATATCTTTAGAACCCATAATATATAGGGATATATTATATTCAATTCACGCATCTCCCGTCTCTGCCGTCTTAGAATAAGACCAGCAGACCAGATTGTACCTTGTGCTTTAGTGGTTGTTCACCACATTTTGTTTGCACGCAATTTCAAGATACTTCATATAAGCGTATGGATTTTTTTTATTTCAGCAATAATATCTTAAAATATATATTCGTTATATCCGTCGTCCCAATATTTAAAAAAAGAATATAACAAAACACTTACCGCAGTGGCGGCAGAGCTGGGACTTTAAACACGTGTTCTAAAGGTAATTGCGTCGAGGAATCTGTAAAGATAAATATATACAAATATACAAGATAACATCAAAACTAATTTAAAATAAAAAGAAAAATTAACTATTTTAAAAAGTTATTGCACACTTAGGTAAGAAAAACCGTCTGCTAGCTTAGCGGCGCTATCCCATACATTTTTACCAAGCTACGTCGAAATTCTTATACGTGAGTTACAAATAACTTGTGATATTTGTTCTCTTTGCTAAGTGTGGAATACCTTTACCTACCTACTTTAAAATTGTTAAAATATTTTAAAATATTAAATACCATTCATTCTCTCCAAATGAAAATACTTAGTAATAACCTTTTACAGCAGAAATTTTAGAGATGCTACCAATATAAATAAATTGTAACAAGCGTATAAGAATTTCGACGTAGCTTAATGATAGCGCGAGGCGAGGCGCCAAGAGGCGCGGGTTCAATTCCTATACGTTAAATTTTTATACGTTTTCTAAAAAGTGTTAAATAAAATATTACTCCACTTATAAGGCTGATCTAAGTAGTAAGGATTTTAAATTATATATTTTACTATCAGTAAATTTTTGAATCATGCCTGCTGGTTCCATAACTAATTAATTATTTTTTTTATATTTATTAAAAAAAAATTTTATCATCGATTTGGCCAAATAGATATAAAAGAGATGCGTGAAAATATACAGAGTATATGACTTGACATGAAATGACATGAGGCCAGTCGTTGCGCAGGAGCACAAAGTGTGACTGTAAAACGGACTGGTTGTGGGTTCTATCCCCATTCGATGAGATGAAATACTTCTTAAATTTTTATTTCCATTTTTTCGCTCTGGTATCGAGGAAAAGCACGGCGTTGAGTTCTGGCACTTAACACGCAATACCTCCAGAATTCGGCAGAAAGTTGGGAAAGGAGTGTCTTAACACTAGGTTCCTTTTGCCTACCCTGCTGTGTGCGGGATACAGCGTGAAGCTGATTTATTTATTTATTTTATGTGTATGACATATTTACTTTTTGGCAGTAGTGTCGGTGAAGATGATGGCGTCATTGCTGTGAGCAACTGCAGCGGCGGCGGTGGTGTTGGCTGCGACGGAGCAGACGGTGTGGACGGTGGTGACACTAATGGAGATGGATACAGTGGTGGCAGTGGTGGCAGTGGTGGCGGCGAACGAGACGACGATGGCGACGGTGATAGTGGTGGTAAGGGCGGCAGCAGAAGAGATGACGATTGCGATTGATGCGATGGTGATGGCGATAGTGGCGGCATCGGCAGTGGCGGCGAAGGCGGAGGTGGCGGCGGCGGTGGCGGCGGTGGCGGCGGCAAAGGCAACGTTGGCGACCAATACGATAGCAACGGTGGCAGTGGCGGCAGTGGCGGTTGCATAGACTGCGGTCGCAATAGGAGAGCCATCACCGGATCAGAATTCGCGCGATGTGCTAGCGCTTCTGAGGGCAGAATACCTGTTTTATAAAATTTTATCTGATCGAAGATACTCGCGTGGACGAATCTACAGTCTACATAACTACAAACAGAATTTTGAAATTGATGACAGAAAGTGTAGACTTTCATCATCTGGAAGACATCGCCGGATCTGTGCGCAAATTTGCAGTTACCATTTCTGTAGCAGTTTCCTCTTATGAAGTCCCTGCAAATAGGGACGAAGTGCTCTCCTGGACTCGAGATGGCGGCAGTTGTAGCGTTTTGTATTATAATCCGTCCTCTGATTCCAAAGTCTAATATTTCCCGTCTTAAAAACACATTTGAATCGATATCTGGCGATGAAGGTGGTGGCGGCGGAGGCGGAGGCGGCGTCAGGTGCTCAGGGGGAGGGCAGAAGGAGGAGAGAGCGGGAGAAGCAGGCGGCTCTGAGGGCGTGAGCGCACGCTCCTGATCTAATTTATATTTTATGAATTTCTTCATATTCGCCTGAAAATAAAAAAAAAATCTATATCTCATTTTCTATGCACGTAGACCACAACTAACACACCTCACGCATCAACTATAATGCCACGAATTATTTTTTTAATTTTAAATAATAAATTAGGCCAGTCGAAGTCATGGGAGGAAATGAAATATTTAATATCTTCAATTCTTTCCTCTATTCCTTCCTTTGTTCCTCTCTTGGGTTCTGCCGCTCAACGTGCATTGCTACCAGAATTCGGCGGAAAGCGGAGAATGGAGTGTCGTAACTCTATGTTCCCTCTGCCTTCCCCGCAACATGCGGGGTACAACAGCGTGAAGCTGAAATAATAGTACTTCGAGAGATTTTTTTACACTTTTTTTTTTAAACATTTTTAAAGTGTTAATCCACACTTAGGAAAGATAAATATTTAA
>DWAP01000669.1:0-19500 GCA_018230625.1 Heliconius eleuchia
ATTCGGCAGAAAGTGGGGAACGGAGTGTCTAAAACACTAGGTTCCCTCTGCCTACTCTGCTGTGTGCGGGATACAGCGTGAAACATTTAAAAAAAATGTTATATCGGGATTACCTTTTATGGTTTGAATGAAGTATATTTCTACTTATAGAAGTCTAAGTACAATCGAAATCGATTCAGTATTTTTTGTATTTTTTGTATCTACGCAATATAGAGAGGACATACAAAAACGTAAAGTGTAAACAGAAAGTGGTAAACGGAGTGTTTTAACACTGAGTTCTATTTGCCTACTCTCCCGTAAAAAACCCATTCCTAAATTTAAAATCTACTCTATATAATCCTCCTCCTGCCTCCAGATTTTAATACGATTTAATCCGTGAGTATATAAGCTGTAAAATAAGCATTGTAGCTAGAACTTTACGGCCAATATCTGGTTTAATAACTTTGCCAGTAAAATGTTTTTATGTTCGAACGCACGGGTATATAGTGTCATGCTCTCTATATGTATGTACATAGATGGCAATTTCATCAAATATGGCTTTGGTTTTTACTTGGTTTTTATTACGCACAGAGTGAGGTAGGCGGAGGGAACCTGGGAACCTAGTGTTAAGATACTTACGTTCCCTACTTTCCGCTGAGTTCTGGATGTATTGCGAAATCCTAATATTAAATATTGCAGATGTTAAGAGAAAGCACAGAATGGCGTTGAGCTCGGTCATTCAACATGCAATATTTTATAAATTGGGCAGTGTAAGAGGAACGGAATGTCATAACACTAGGCCCCATCTGCTTCTTCTGCTATGTGGACTGTATGTCTAATAAAGCGAAAAGCTGAATATTTGAATTTCTAATAAAATTTTATTATAATAAATTTTAAAGTATACGCCCAAAACCTATTGAGAAAATATGTATTACATATCCGTAGCAAGTAACCCTATACGTAATACGTCTCAAGCATTTATAAGATTAAGGTTCGAAAGCGTCGTCATTTCCTTCTCACGGGCTTTTTAACTGACAAGTTGACAACATAATAAACACATATATTTTTTGCTTTTTTTGAGTTTTTTTTTTAAGAAAGCTGCGATCATAATGGGAACGGAGTGTCTTACCGTTCCCATAAAGACATTTCCGTTTCCCACTTCTCGAATTATTGATGCTTATGTATGGAACTCAAGGCCGAATTTTATAAAAAAATGGAATATGATAGCACGTTAGACAAGAGTGGCAGAAATCAACGCCGCGCCTTGTCTTCTCGTCTTCGTTTATCTCGAGCTTAGTTAAAATAAATGTTACTTCTCACTTCAATCTTCATTGTTTAAACATCCACAAATACTAGACTATATTGTATAATATAGTCTAAAGACTTGTGTCTTTAGACTATATTGTATATTTGTGGCTTATCACTTCTCGTATATTTTAAACATATTGAGTGACGTAACTTAACGCCGCACATTGTCTATCCAAACCAAAGAAATCAAGTTTAGAATAACGTTTTTAAAAATAGCGCCATTGAAATTCCCCAAAGAGCTAATATATTTAAAGGAAACGCTTATAAGTTTCGAGCCAAAAATAATCGCCGGGCACCTGAATGCATCGCAATTCACCTCTTGGCACGATTTCTTAAACTGTCCCAAGTGAGATCGTAATGTATATACGTTACAGAAGAACGTTGTACGCTGGAGAAACTTTTCTTTATTCTGTTAGAAGGTATTTAACGTAGAATCCAATTGTTTTTTTTTGCTTCACGTTGTTATCCGTACATAGCAGGGTATGCGGAACCTGGGACTCTAAGATACTTTCGCTCCCCATTCTGCTCTGGATCCTGGAGGTTTAGCGTGTTGGGTGGGTTGGGTTACCAGAGAGAGGAAATAAAAATACTAAATATTTAATTTCCTCGAGTGGGAATCGAATTCACAACCTGTCGCGTATACAGTCGCACGCTTGTGGCCCTGCGCCAGGACTGACTTCATAAAACATTATAAAATTTTATAAAACGTCTCAAGTAAACGGGTTACTGTTTCAAATTTATTCTTACTCCGCCATAACTATCGCGGAAGGCGATCTACCGGCCAACTTTAATTAAATATAGCTATTAAAAATATTTATAACCGCGCCGTCGGCTTTTGCATTTTTATGGGGTTGCCAGATAGCGGACTGCCCCTGAATGAGAATCAGTATTATTAAATGCTCTCTCTTAAATTATGAACGTTAAGTAAACTGTGTTATTTATTGTGTTTTCACATATTTTGTGGGGTAGGTTGGAGTTAGTGGTAGGAGACGTTGTTTTCCTATTTTTTCTCAAAAGGTTATCTTTTTTAGCTTCTGGCTGTTAGATTTAAAATATCTGTCAATAAGCTAGGTATTTATATTATAATTATGGCCCCTCCAGAAATGTGTGGTCTCTACTGAGCCGATTTTGATGACATTTTGATTGTTCTCAACGTCAAATTTCATCATTTCACATTTACAAGTATATATATTTAATGCTACAGTCTATGCATTTAGTATTTTTTTATTATACGTGGGTATGTGACACACACATTATATACTTTGTTTAACTTCACGCTGTATTCTGCACGTAGCAAGGTAGACAAGGAACGTAATGGTTAGACACACCGTTCCTCATTAAGATACTTCCGTTCCCATTTTTCACAGAATTCTTGAGTCATTGCGTGTTGACTAAACGCCGCCCTTTGCCTCGTCACCAATGCGAGGAAATAAAAACGTTATGATACCGGTTTATATAACTAGAGGTGAGCGGAACGTGTCGAGTCTAGGCTCTCCCTGACAGCACAAAAATTCTGAACTAATTTGCGTAATTTTATCGTTATTCTTCTTAATTTTTTCAAAACGTACTAAATTAATTGCCATATTTTTTTTATGGAACCACCTCTGAAATATAAGTTAACTTATAATGCGGGAACCACCAAAATTCATTCAAAATTGTCTGAGCAATCTATGCTCATACATAAAAATAATCATATAGTCGGCATGATCCTGGTTTATGAAGTCAGCTAGTAACTGTACAATATATACCTAAAGTCACCACAATACATAATATACAGAGGAGAAAGAAATCTTGACACTAGAGTCTCCCTCCACTCCCTCTACTCCCTCCCTCTACTACACAGTACTACAGTAAAATAACAATACATTACGATATTTTTTAAGTAGCCATAATACATCATATACAGATAGCGTGTCATGTATTTAACATTTAAATCTCACCGCGCCGGTCACGGAGTGGTTGTAAATCCTCATATTGTCCGTGTGGCGATCTTCCAAAAGTTTTCAACGGTTTTTGGGTTCGTTGGTGGAATTTGTGTCGCTTTTTTAGTTTATTGTTACATTTATATGTATACTTGTGTAGGAAAAGTTGAATTTGGAGAAGGTAGTAGTTTCTATTATTTGAGTATAATTAAAAAGCTTCACACTGTAACAGGGTAGAGCAGTCTCATGCAGTTGTATACTTACCCGGAATACTACCTTATGAGGCCATCATCGCATAGCAACACATTGTCCGACGGTAATAGTGACGGTTGTGGGTTCGATTGCCACTCAAACGAAGGGATCATTTTCATTTGTCCGCTCTGGTGACAATAAAAGAGTTTAATTAAGCCACTCAATACAAAGTATGGAATCTGGTGAATTTGGTGAAAAGCGGAGACCAGAGTACCTTAACAAGTTAGGTAGGTTCAATCATCCCACCACGCTATACGAGAAAATACAACTGAACCAATTCATAATATAAGCTCGTTCTTTACAAAATGTTTTATTTTTCCTTCATCTCTCGCGGCACGATGAAAGAGTCGTTTAAGGTTTTGCCGCCTTGATTGATTGCGGACAGAATGATTTAATACTTTTAACTTTAGTTCAAAGGAAAATCCTCCAATCTAGCATTCTAGTAGAGAAGCTATTCTTTTTACAATAAAAGCTTATAAGTTCATTTTTTCTTTTGTGAGTTGATGTTTTTATTACTATTAAGAAAATATCTGACTGTATGTGTGATAATAGGATCAATCCCTACTCCGTGAGATGTTGATATACAACATAGGTTTTTTTTATTTCTCTGGCCTGGGGATAACAATATTAAATTATTGTTAAATTAGTAATATTATATCGTTTAAAAAAACGTCGAAGAGTCTCACAATCCAAATTCTCCCTTATTAGACCAGTTCGATGGTACTATGGTACCATATAAATGTCATATACCATGGTACCAAAATCAGCTTCACGCTGTATTCTGCATACATCAGGGTAGGCAGAGGGAACCTAGTGTTAAGAAACTCCGATCCAAACTTTCCGCCGATTTTTTCTAGGTATTACGTGTTGAGTGACGGAACTCAACGCCGACTTTTGCCTTGCAGAGTGAAGAAATTAAAATATTAATAAATAATAATTAATTCCCGCGAGTGGGTATTATTGTATTGTCATCTAATCAAGTTCCATAATTATGACAGGATCGGCATTATACATTCAATTAATTTAGTTTAAAATAATAATAAATAAAAAAAATACTGAACTAATTCATTTCTAGTAAGAAGACAAAGCGCAGCATTGGATCCCGACATCAATATAGCCAATCGACACGCAATGTCTCGAAAATAGTGATTTGACACTAAGGTCCCTTTGCCTATCTACCTATATGTGGGATACAGTGTGAAGTTAAAAAAGCTTATAAGCAAAACAAAACTATTAAAGGAAATCTAATTCTCGAATTAAACAAAACATTACACGAACTAGAACATTAGGCGATAAATCACTGGATGATTAAATGAGCTAATCAGCGTATCCCGCTACTATCGATACCTCTCGATATATCGATATTAGGATGTGTGTAAGTGGTATAAGTATTTAAAATAATTATTTTGAATTAATATTTCTTTAAGATAAGATAGATTTTACGTGTGATTTTATATAACCGTTATTGGTTGAATCCCATTTCATATTTAAAAACGTTTTCCTAATTTGTTATAAAAAATATAGAAGGAGCTAACTGAGCCTAACTAGTATAAGTAAGTAATTATATTAAATAATAATAGTACGTATATTGACTATATGTAAATGATTTTCATTACCCGGTTCTAGTATAGAAAATACTGAGTTGAGTCCTTCTATCTAATATGTGAATATTTCAATTAAACGAAAAATAATATTTGATGTGTATAAATCTTAATACTAAACTAACGTTTCAAATAACAAGTCCCCAAGTTACACCCCGTTTGCCTCCAAACTATAGTATATAAATAGTTGGTTGGATTTCATCGAGCGGCGTTCAGTTCCTGTCCTGTAGGTTTCTGAATTAACGCGACCAAATGTAGTGGATTGACAACTTTGCCTCTACAGGGACTTTGAGACCGCACGCGATTTGTAACTGCTGTTATTTACCTTGTTATTTGTTAAAGACTCAAACCAAAACATAAGGCTACCTATGTTTTGGTTTGAGTTTGGTATTTATTAATGTAGGTTTATCTGTTATTTATCCATTATCGTTAAGATTAGAAGTAAAACTTGTTAAAGAACAAGTTTTACTTTTAATCTTGCTTGCTTGCTTTTAAGCTTCTTATCTATGATTTAAGCATATAATTATTACAAATGTGATAAGACACTCCTCTCTCCATTTACGATTCAGTTATGGGGGCGTAGATAACCGAAATAAATTCAGCGATCCCTTTGTGCAAACAGAGTGAACTAGAAATTATTATAAATCAACTCCTGGCGTTATTTCCTGAATATCGATAGCAATCTGAAAAGATAACTTAAAATCACACAGAGCGGAGAAATAAAAATAACAAAAATATCTAATTGAAATAATATAGGAACATTTCCATTCCCCGCTCTGGTAACAAGACAAGACACAGCGTTGAGTCCCACCGTTCAACTCGAAATGTTACGAATATTGTGTGGAATGTGAGGAAAGGAGTGTCTCATCGCCAGATTTTATCTGCCTATCCTGCTATATGCAGAATACAGCATAAAGCTATTTTTTTAATATAGGAGCATAATACTTACTAATAAATCAAATAACATGAAAACCATTAATTAATACACAATTACCACACATTTACATATTTAAGGGTTACAGTAGCCTTTAAGTATGATGAAAGAAAAATATTGCCGTGGCCGAGGAGCAGTCGTGCCCCAGAGGCACAGCATCTAATATTAAACACGACGATTGCGAGTTCGATCCATACTCGAAAGACTGAATTATTTTTACTTTCTCGCATTGTTGTTGTCCGCCCACTCAACACGCACTGTCTCAAAATTTAGGCGAAAAGTGGAGAAAAGAGTGTATACCACGTATAGATACGTGAAATTAAAAATTATAAAACAACGTAATTGCGTATAGTAATTCCAATATTAATTCTTCAAATAGAATAGAATTAGATTTTATACTAATTAAAAAAATATAATCATCTCTTGTTTGAGTGAAAGATCTTATCGCCCGACAAAGAGAGAGAACATTACCTATTGAAAAGTGGAACGGGGTCAATGAAAATACTTACGTTTATTTATATTAACCCGCTACGGTAAGACAAAGCGCGGCGTTGAGTTACGTGACTCAACATATTTAGAATTATCACTTTATTTCCTCTAGCCCTATGAAACATTATTGCATAATCTTATAACAACCTTGGAACAAGTAAATTAAGTTGCTGTAAAGCTGAGCTACCTTAGAGACTTGTAAGGGATCATCATTAGTTATAACGACGTCTTCACAAATATTTTACTATTAGCTCTGTAAGTTGTGCTAGTTAACGTAAAATATATAGGAAATATACATATATTTTCTTATACCTTTAGGTTTTGAACTTGAAACAAATTATTGCCTTGTTTTGTTTTTCTTTTGTTTCAGAGAGAACCGAACAAGAACAGATTGGAAATGATTTGCTAAAAAATAATTGGTAGTATATGTTTTATGTTTTATAATCTATCGTACAGTGAGAGGTTGGCAAGTATCCGTTTAATGACTACTTTTTCATATATTTTTTTTTCGAGACAGTGGTGGAACTTAACGCCGTGGTTAGTTATACCAAAGCGAGAAAATGATAATGTTTCTTGCCTTTAAATCGATTATGAACTATTTTCAGTCCCAATCGAATAGTTAAAAGCTACAATCTTGAGAAAAATATTTGGAAAAATCGATATTGACTCGCCGATAAATAGCAGCATGGGTAAGCTTAGCTAAATAAAAATTTAAACCAACGATATATACGTGCCATACAGTCAGCCGTCTCATATTAAGATGCTGGAGCGTTTTGCATCCAAAGTGGTCCTGGTGCCTTTAAATATCGTATAGTATAGTATTGAAAGTAGCATTGCATGTGAAATACATATAAATGATTACTTTTCTACACATTCACGCTTTTTCCCGGATGCTAGGGGTCGGCGAGCCTACGTGGTATTGAAACACTCTGTTCTCATTTTTCTGCACAATTTTCAGGGTATTACGGGTTGAGTGGCGAAACCCAACGCCGCGCTTTGTCTTACCCCATCGGTAAAATTAATTTAAATCATTCCTCCGAATGGGGACCGATCACTCAGTGTGCCGCTGTGCACTGTGGCCTCTATACTAAGTCAATACACCAATCAAGTCAAGTCTTAAAACGACAAAAATATATAATATTATTATATTTTTTTACAACGCTGACTGTATACTAGCAACATGTGTAGACTTGGCAAGCGGCGATTTAATTACGGTCCCCTACGTACCACAAACATCCTGTGGCAGTTTTGGCACGATACTACAATGTAATACTGGCTGCTACTAGAAAAAACGTATCAAATTGTCGCTCTAATTGGAAGGAGTTCGCGGATTTTGTTAAATGTTTTTAGTTTATGGTACGTAAAAGTAATTTGGTGTTAAAACACTCCGTTTACCACTTTCAGATTATATTTTTTTTTATTTTGAGATGCGGAATTCAACGCAACGCTTCATCTTATCGCCAGAGCGAGAAAATTAAAACTATTATTGCCGCATAGAGATCGAACCTGTAACCGTCGCGTTTACAGTTTAACGCTGTGATAAAATAACCACTCAAAAATAATTATTGTTTATTAAAAAATACCAATATAAAAAAAGCAACAGCGTTAAGCACTCTACAATGTAAATACAGATAGCTTCTCTCACCATAATAACGCGAATACCTTGCATTATCCAAATTTTATATTCCGCGCTCGTGCCAGAACACGCCGGGACAATGGTTAGATGAATGTACTGTCGTCGGTAGCGGGTTCGTGAAAAATGGTGCGTTATAAGCCGTCTAGTATAACGGTTTGCTCTAGAGTTTTACTTTGAGTGATTGTTTCGAATTTTTCAGTGTTCCTTGCCAAATAATAGGTGTAAGTCTTTGTTTATGTGGACTATGTTTGACTTGCGGCTTCGCATGTATAGTCGATTAGAAAAATGGAAGTAAGTAAGAGTTGTATTTCAAATATGGATTAATCGTTACATCGAAGAAGTTATCGTAGTTTACACGGTGAAGGTGACGATTGTAGGTTCGATTCCCACTCCAGTGAATAAAACTTTTTTTTTAGTTTCACACTGTACTCCGCACCTGGACAGAGGACAGAGGGAACCTGGAAACCTAGTGAACCTAAGACAGGGCGAGAATCGAAGCCACAACTGTATCACGACTGGCCTCAAAACAATTAATTCTATTAAAGGACGGATAACGCGGATAAAAACCGCAAAAATTTTTAGTCTAGGGATTTGTTATACATTTTATACATTTGTGTATACAAATCCCTAGACTAACATTACAAATAGAATAGTATAGAAAAGAAGTATTTATTTATTGGAGTTTCGTATTTTCAACAAGCGTTCACAAGTACGAAACACCTGCAGGAGACAGGTACCTCACTGCTGGTGCCAGACAAAAGAATACGTCCGCTCTCACCGTTTATATGGAATTAAATTCTATTAAACGTATCGTTTGTTTGGTCCCGACAAACTTATTTATAGATGGGTAGCGGGTTATATTTTCACAATTAGTTTATTAAATGTTAATGTTGTGACGTCCCGTTATATCTACTAGATGTTGAGGCCGTCGTGGCGCAATGTCAATGTCGAGTTTGACTGTAAACGTGAAGATTGTGAATTGAATTTCCAGTCGGAGGAAAGATTTTATTTATTTTTATTTATTTTTTTGCTCTGGCAGCACGGCGTTGACCTCCGCCACACAACACCCAATATCTCAAAAGTTGAGCGGAAAGTGGGAAACGAAATATTTTAACACTAAGTTCACTCTGTTTAGTTCTGTCGTCTATCATTCCTGCCAATGTCTTCACATGTGTCATGGAAGTGAGCAGTCGCGTGTAGTAATACACTATAACACGTACTATACACAAACACGTAAACAGAGATAGAAGAATATAAAGATACTTCTTTCATGGGCGTATGAATTTGATATGAAAATGTGGAGCGAGCCAGGAGCCTCGTGCCCGTCCATAGTTTAGGACCCATCAATCCAATTATTATCTACTAACTACTACCACTCCAGTTTTCCTCGATGAATGGATTTTCCAACACGAAAAGATATTTTCAATTCTAACTAGTGTTTCCCGGTTTATCCTCTTTTAATCTAACAATCCTTCAGTTGTAGAATATTAACAGCTATAGGTAACAATTACAATTTGCGAACTTCTAATGACTTACACGGTAACATCATTCCAACAGTGTCTCAGTAAATAGGTGTATTAAATTTAAGTTTGCCATTGATACTGGCATCCCGACCGTGTCTCAGACACGAAGTCTCATCTATCAATGCTTGGAAAATGACGTTTTTTGTAGGGACTCCATGAGTTCGTGAGAAGAACGTTAGTAAATTAAATTAAAGACTTTTTTATTGTTATTACTATGTATTCTGTATATAGCAGGCTAGGTAGAGGGAACCTACCTTTAAGTACTTCGTTCCTCCACTTAACGGATTTCTTTAACCGACTCATCGGAAAAGAAGTATTAGGCAATATAATATGTATGTATGTATATAATATTGTTGGAATTATATTATATTTGAGTTTGGTGAATTGTGTGTATTACCTAGCACGAGTACTAGGTATTATAAGCGTTTTTATATTTATATGTGTTCACATATTTCTCGAAATTTAGCAATAATAAAAAAATTAGAAGCTTTGAATTATGTAGTATGTTGTTAATATGTTCTTCGTCTCTGGTCTATTAACTGTAAGTAAATAAACTTTATGCTTGGCGTTCTATAGGAAAAACTTATTTGAACTGAAAAATTCACTATGCTGAGTTATAAAATGCACTACGCTAAGTTGCTTATGCTACGTTAATATTAAGCTCTATCTATTCTTGTTATTTTTTTAGCTTCACCTATTTCTATTAGTATATATAATGGTAAGCAAAGAGAACCTAGTGTTAAGCCATGCCATTTTTCACGTTCCGCCCAATTTAAAAAACTGTCCTGTTTTACCGAAGCGAGCAAATGAAAGTAGTTTACAATTGGAATCAAACCCTAATTGCGTAGTCATACGCAATTAGGGTTTGATTCCAATTGCGTAGTCATACATACAAAGTATTCTATAAAATCCATATAATAGAAGTCTGTAAAATTAAAATGTGGAAAAAAAGTATAATAAAATTCTATTAACCTATGGACACTCTACTAAAGTCTGCAAAAGCATTTCGCGGTACGCGACCATATTGATTGTCTCAACTCTTTGTTGTGTTAATGGAGTACTTGATTAATGTCGTTGGATCTTCTTACTTCATTATGAAGGCAAATCTTTTGTTTAGGCCGTCGTGGCGCAGTGGAACACTGTCTGAATGTATCTTTTAGGAACGACGTTTGACTGCGTTAACGTAACTTTAGGTACGCGACGGTTATAGGTTAGATTCTTATTTGGGGAAATTAATTACTTTCATTCTTTTTCTGGTGAAAAGGCAAAATATAACGTTGAGTAGTTAATTACTCACTCAGAGTAATTAGAAATGGTTTATTTTCAATTAATTACATTTAATTCATAAGAAAAAGGCCCGAGGTTGAGTTCGAGTGAAGAAACTCCATTCACCAATTTCCAACAAATTCTGGAGGCACTGCGTGTTGAGCGGCGGAACTAAACGCTGTGCTTTGCCTCGACACGAGAACGAATAAAATGGAAATATTAAATATATTATGTCCTCGATTGGAAATAAAAGAATACAAAGAAAATGCGTAAAGATAAAAAACAAATTTAACCTTTTTTTAGTTTATAGTTTATTTTTCTAGACTGGTGTAAAAGACTGGTGTAGGTACTTGGTTGTAAGATTATATATGTGATACAAGAATAAAAATCTAAACTTTTGAAAATTTTGCTTGTCGTAATAGTGTTGTAATGACAAACGAATACAAAACGACAAAAGAATAAAAAATAATGAACAAAAAAGGAGATTCACGCATTTTCCCACAAAGCAAGATAAGCAAGCACCTAATGTTAATAGACTCCGCCCAATTTTCGAGACATTGCGTATTGAATGGCGGAACTCAACGCCATTTTTATTTTCTTATACATTCTAAATTAAGTACCTACCTTACGATATAACCATCTATTATATCCAATAGTCAATGTACCAGTCAATGTAAGGTAAGATCTTACCGGCGCGTCATAACGCAGTCGTAAAAACTTTATGTTCCACCTGAGCGCGATCGATGTTACAACGACGCGATAACAACGTATTTGTTTTTTTTTTATATATTATTTATAGCTTAGAGGGATATGAGCAAGTATGTTGGGTTTTTAAGGGTTAGTACCTTAAAGCTAACAATAAAATTGTTATAAAATCACATTGTTGTCCGCTTGTCAGTCTGTCAATACCATATCGTGTGTCGTGTCGTATCGTGTAAAAATTATCGAGCTAAAATAATCAAAATAAAAATCAGCTTCACGCTATATCCCGCATTCAGCAGGGTACGCAGAGGATACCTAATGTTAAGACACACCGTACCCCACTTCCCGCCGAGTTCTGGAGGCATTGTGTGTTGAGTGGCGAACCCAACGCCGCGCTTTTGCCTAGACACCAGCGAAGAAATTAAAATATAAATGTAAGTAAATATTTTATGTCTTCGAGTGGGATCGGACCCAAAATCAGTGGATTTAACAGTCACACTCTGTGCCCCTGCGCCAGGACTGGCCTCAGCTAAAATAATATCAAACAAAAAATGGGCAGTCCTATGGAGCATACGAAAAATAATTTCCTAAGTCACGCAATTAAAAGATACGAACATTTATGCAACACTATTGCACTTGCATTTTCTATGATATTCGCCGCGTACTCATAATTTATAGAGTATTTTCCCATATCCACATGTGTGATCTTACATATATATATGTGATATCACATTCTTTTGAAACACTTTTAGTATTAAGTTACATAAGTTAAGCAAGAGTAGCCTCTTAATGTATAGGTATTTTTTTATTATAGGCGTTATAATACGAGTTTGTGTCGTATGTGACGGTCGTTTTTGATTCATTTTTAAATATTTCAATAAATCGTTAGACTCCAAGCTGATCAGTCACTAAGTTTTGCATTTTATTTAATTCCTAATTCAAAATCCTCCTACGCGCCAACACATTCATACAAGTGATCTCCCATACACACATGTGACTTTACATACAAATCGCAACAAGAACAAATTTATGTGCCTTCTAGTGAAAGAAGACACTCTCTAAACTGAATATAACAATTATAAACCTTCACTCTTTGTATCACTTTATTAACATTTTGAACTTAGGGCTATCACTTATAACGCTTAACACTTCACTTAAATCACTTAGCTCTACTATTATTTAAATAACTTTTTGCTCAGAACTTGTCGCGTGTATTAATTAAAACGTTAGGAAGACTGTATTCAATTGTACTTTTATGGTGTTTCTATAGTACAACATCCCTCCCAAAACTAAACTTACCGGAAGTGTCTCAATTTCATTGTGAATTACTATCTATTGGAACTATGATTATTGTGTAATTGTGAATTACACAATAATCATAGTTCCAATAGATTATAAATCAAGTATATTAACAATATTTAATTTTAAATAAAACCCTACTATTAGTTACAGTATTCCATTTATTTTATAATCTCATAAAAATATTACACAGCAACTTCTTATAATAACTTCGTTAATTGAACTCAAATTACTAATTCAAATTAACAATATTTATTACAACACATACATATATATTAACAAAAGATTTTTTTTATAATTTTTATTTTCACTCGTAACAATATCACAACAACTTCTCTTTATTTAAATACACAATTATTTCCTTTTGTTCTGATTAATCATATTGCCATCTCTTTTACTATAAACTCGTATTTAATACTACCGCTAACACTATAATAACTCAATCACTAATAAAATATTTAATTGAATTCAAATTACTAATTCATAATAACAATATTAATTACAACACACATATATATTAACAAAAGAGTTTCTTTTATAATTTTTATTTTCACTCGTTTTTATTTTTTATGTGTTCAGTAAAAATCATCCATGATACCACGATAGTGCCACCTAGCGGGTGGTGCGTGCCTACTACAAAGACCTTTACAAGAACATATGAGAATTGAACCCACAACCGCCCACGACGGCGACGGCGACGGCGAGGTGTTAATAAATATAGAATTCGGCGAAAAATGGGGAACAGTGTCTTAACACTAAGTTTGCTCTGCCTACCCAGCCGCGTGCGGAAACAGCTTGTAGCTGATTTTATGAAAATAAAAATAATATAATGTTTTATTGCAAAAATAAGAAAAAAAAAACATAATTTATTATAATAAATAAACATAAACAAAAGTGCAATAATGGCCTTATCACTAAAAGCGATTTCGCACGCGAAGAAATGTAAAAAGGTGCAAATAGTGTTGAGAAAGAAATAAAATAATATACAGTGAATATTAATTAAGAACACAATAAACACAAAATCCAGTTATTACATTTAAAAGTAAATGAAAGTCTTTGTTATAAACATGTTTTATTAAAAATAAATTACCATATAAATGTTATTGTAAATTAAAAACAAAGAAACAAGTTTTTTTTTACCTTTTTAGAACTTATTTTAGTAAATTTATATATAATAAATACAATAATACTATTTTTGCACTAATTCCTCTAACAAAAACAACCTTGTAACTTATTTAAATAGAATTTTGTCATTTTATTTTACATTTATTTTGTATCGTTTTAAAGTTGTACAATCTTATTAATAAGTTTCTAATTTAGGGTATCGAAATAACTATACGTAGGGGGACAGTACAGACGTCTGACAGTAAACGTACAAGTTGTGGGTTCAATGCACACCCGTGGGAATGATTATATTTAAAGTATATCCATTTTCTCTAATAAACAAAGCAAATCGTTGTGTTGAGTTCCACCACTCACTACGCTATGCCTGCCGGGTACGGCTTAGGACTAGGTTCCCTCTGCGTACCCTGGTGTATGTGTTAAGCTGATATAAATAAAAAATCTTATATCTTAATAAAAAATCATTTAAAAAAATTATAAATAAGCGAGTATCAAAATCATCGCGTTTACAGTCAAAAGTTTTAAAATATAATATTTTACCAACTTTTCCAAGGGAACCTAGTGTTAAGACATTTCGCGGAATTTTTAGAGGCATTTCTTGTCGAGTGGCGGAACAACTTAACGTCAGGCTTTTGCCTCGGTGCCAGAGCGGAGAAATGAAAATATGAATAAATAATAATTCATTCCCCAGAGTGAGGATTGAATCCACATCACTGTAACCAGCGTCATCTTGAACATTGAAAGATTATTAAATAAAATGTTCTCTTAATTTTTATATGCAAATGAAAATCATTTTAATATAACCTTTATTTCAAGTGAAAACTGACCACCTTAATATTTAGGACATTGTTTTTCACTTGTTCACTTGAGCGGAGAGATATTTTTTTCTTAACGCTGTGTCCTGTACATAGCAGGGTAGGCTGAAGAAAAATCTAGGAACCTAGTGTTGTGACACTCCGTTCTCATTAAGACGCTTCCGTTCCTCACTTTCCGGAGAGTAATCCAGCCATGTGTGTTGAGTGGCGGAACTCAATCCCACGCTTTGCCTCGTTAGCAGAGGGCAGAAAATGAAATGATTACATTTCATTCCTCCGTGTAATCCTCCAATCTAAGCCACAACTTGTTACGTTTACAGCCGCACGTCTGCGCCCCAGCGCCACGACTGGCCTCAACAAACAAAATATAATAACTCTCACATATTACTAAATACAATTTTCCTCTCATTATCTGTGAAATGCAGCACGGCGGCGATCGCGTTCAGCATGTGCCTCTTACTCGCGTAGTCCTGGTACGTGATGTAGGAAATCACGACGTTCTTCAAATACTCCAAGTTGGCACCTTCGCGGGACTGCGTTCTGCGTAATCTGAATTACAATAAGTTTCGCAGTATCAGTCGTGGTTGGAAAATGGTAAAAAAAAAATCACGTAATTAATAGGCAGCCCCTGGGCGCTTGTAATTCATACCTATCAATTTCTTCCTTCAAAGTTCTGATCACTTCCTTGAAACGCTCTTTATCGATTGTCGCTTCTCGTTGACAGTCTCTGTAAAATAAAATTATCATTATTATGTAAAATGTTTTTGTTCTCTCCTTTCTTTTCTTTTTGTAATTATGTTCGTGTTGTATCTTTAATGTTCACTTTCTTTTTTTTTTCTCAATGTATAAATTGAAATGTTTGTAGAGCCGGAAGCAAAATACGCATGCAGTGTTTGCTTTCAATTCAAAATAATATCATTATTGATATAATTTTGTGACAGCCACTAGCAAACCAAATCAAACAAATAAATTTAAAAAATCTAATAAATCAGTTTGTATCTCGTACACGGCAAGGTAAGCAGAGTGTCTTAACACTAGGTTAAGACACTCACCATCACACCCATTTTTATTTTTAAAAATATATAAAAGTATTAATATTTTGCCATTTAAGATAAGAGAAAAATAACTAAACTTATAATTTGAATATAGTAAGATATGGACTTTTTTTATTTGAATTTGGCATTGGGACCCTAGTGTTAAAAAATTCCCTACTTTCTGCCGATTTTTTCGAGACATTGCAGGTTGAGTGGCGGAACTCAACATCGGCCTTTGTGCCAGAGCGAAGAAATTAAAATATTAATAAATAATAATTCATTTTCTCGAGTGAGAATCGAACCCACTGCCGTCGCGTTACAGTCACACCCTTGTGCCCCTGCGCCACGATGTCATCAACACACAATGTCCTGAATTCGGTCGCAAAGCGGAAAATAAAGTGTCTCGACACTAGATTCTCTAGCTTCTTTTTTCTTTTAGGCTTTTTAGATACACACTTTCAGCGGCATAGCAAGGTCAGGCCTGCGCGCCTAACTTGAGATAGGAAAATATTAAGGGCATTTCGCAAGTAAAATTAACTACCATGTACCAGGACTTCATAAATGGCCAAGAGCTCGCTACTATACATATAGAATACAATTGTATACAACTTATATATTATCATTCCCCGTGTGAGAATTGAACTCACAGCCATGGCCTTTACAATCAGAGGGCCTCTAATATTACACCTTTACCTAAATTGTCCTTCCAATATATGTTTTTCTCGTCTCAATTGCGTTATATCCAGGTCTTTCCTTGCCAATTCGTGGGCATAGTGTAGCATGTGTGGTGGAGCTGAATTATCCTGGAAGTAAGAATAAAAATATCTGAAAATTTTATATAAAATAATGAAAAAAAATATAACATTTTATCTAAATACTAGTTTTAATGATATTAATTCAAATTACTTTAAGAGTGTGACTATTTTTCCCGACTGCAAAGGAAAGGTTATGTTACTCGAGAGTATATTGAATCTCTCCTAAACCGCTGAACAGATTTACATATTGTTTTAGCAGCCCAAATGTTCTTAAGCGTTAGAAAAATGAAATATGGTGGCTGTACGACGCTATTGTATTGTTTCGAATACTACCATGTATATTATATTATCTATATCTAATTGAAGGACTCAACTCAAGGATATGAAAAAGGTCTATCATGTTTATCATTACCATAGTACTCATAAAAATCATCCAATGAAATAACAAGATTACGAAATTATTCTTCTTATAATTCTAATATAATAAATCCTCACAAAAAGAGTAAATTAAAAAATAATCATAAAGAGCTAAAACCTCGATTGTATGAAATTAAAAAGAAAAAACAAAGGCAATAGTTCATTAAAATTAATTTTTATGAGGTTCCTTGTAAAGATAATATCGGTTGACAGTTAATCCAAATGAATTATTAGGCTTATTTTTTTACATTTATGCAGGTCACTATTTAAATTTTGTTCTTTGTTCTCTTGCTTTATGCGCGATACAACTCGAAATAATTTTATTAATTATACAATTATATTATTCTTTGTAAGAACATATCTCTTACTTCAATGGGTTCTAAGAAAAAGAGAATTTTATAACGAATCAACATTCAGTTATTATAAATTCGATTCGATTTTTTTGGTTCAAACGCACTATTTTCATAAATTTGTGGGTCGAATTAAAAAAATGGTTTGTATTAAATAGTATCAAGGTGGGCTACGTTTCAATAAAGCCCACTGTAGCTGCGGTGATAGTTACCTCTCACACGTCGAATAACAAGTCACATTTCGACAACGCGAGCGGAGCCACAGGTAAGAGCTAGTTACAAAAATTCCACAAACAATACATACATTCAAAACGCCATTTTCCTTCCAACCGCCGTCTTCAACGCTCACTTTCCTGGACCTATCGTTCCTCGTTCTAATATAATTGTCGGTCTCCTCTAGGAGTGTTGAGTATCTGTCTCTTTGCGTTTGTATTTGTTTCTCCAATATTTGTATCCGAGTTTTTAGGTCTGATATTATTTCTTTATTGTATTCCTTTTCGGATTTTAGTTTCTGTAAACAATATGGAGATTGTTAATGTTTATAAAAATCAAGTCAATCAAGATATATATTGAGTTTCCACTACTTAAATTAAGTAACGGAACTTCGCGCCGCCAAACGAGAATATAAAGAGTTTAATAAAATTTGAACCGCAACACAAACTTAGGAAAGAAAAGTACGTAAAATTTTTTTTAACGTAGTGGAATTTGAACTCGCGCCTCTTTAGAAACCGTTTTCTTGGACAGTTTCCAAAGAGACACGAGTCCAAATAACGCTACTTTTAAAATTTTAAAAGTTTTATTAATAGGTATTGGAATATTTAATTTTTTTCATCTCCACGCTCCATTTACAACAACAAAGCAAAATTCTGCTACTCAACACGTAAAACTTCAGGAATTCAGCAGAAAGTAGGAATCGGAAGTATCTTAATGAGGAGGGAGTACCATAACACTAGGTTTCCAAATTTCCTCTAATTATTCTACTAAATACGGAATACAACGTGAAGCTAAAAATTAAAATACCTCTTCACACAATTTCAACGAATCGACATTATCCTGTCTCTCCTCGTCCAACAACAATTTAAAATTTTCCATTCTCTCCGTAACAATTTCCAATTCCCTTTTCAAATTTTCCACACTCTCCCCGTTTTCCTTCGACTTCGTACTATTTTTGAATAGTTCGAATTCCATTTTCAAGTTTTCAAATTCCGCCATACATTTCTTATGATTATTTTCGTAACCGTGGAATTTGAAAATTTCCGTAACGTCTATTGGACTTCCTAATTTTTCGTTTTCCGAAATTAGTTCTTTTTTCAAAATGTGGATTTTGTCTATTAACGTTTGTAAATATTCGCTGTCGGCCAGTTTTTCATTATCTGTTTCACTTATTTGTTGTGTTTCTTCTGTAAATAAAATATATATATATATATATTTTTTATTATTAATTATGACTATCAGTTTTCTCTATTAGTGGCACATGTTACGCACGTGAATGTTGCTGTAAGCGCGACTGAGGGTTTGATTCCCATTTAATGTTTAATATTTTCAATTTCGATAACGAGACAAAGCGCGGCATCACTTCCACCACTCAACACGCAATGCCTCGAGAATTCGGTGTAAAATTTGGAACGGTAGTGTCTTAACAATAGAGTCCCAGTCTGCCTACACTGCTATGTGAGGGGATACAGTGTGAAGCTAAAGAAGAAACAATTATATAAATAAAAAAACTTTCCCCGGTTAGTTAATTGGTAGTTAGTATCCACGACCACCGAGTATACCGAGTCAAACTCAATCATGTTGCATAACAATGTTTCCAATAGGGCACATTGGAACAACTACTATTAAAAGAAACCATTAATTTAAATAAATATTTCATTCCCACGAGTGGGGATGGAACCCACCCTTCATGTCGTATCCATATTAGGTGGGATGTGCGAAAATTTGTAATCCGCCATTATGTTGCGGCGACGATTTTTGATTAACAACAATATGACATGTCAATTCATTGTCAACAGATTAATGTAGTAATTTTAATAATAAGTTTTTTGATTTTCACGATTATTACACATATTAAATGAAACTAATTTAACCGGATTAAT
>DWAP01000670.1:0-19497 GCA_018230625.1 Heliconius eleuchia
GCGGGTTCGAGTCCCGCTACGTTCAAATTTTTATACGTTTTCTAATTAAGTAGTTATACTTTTTTAGAAAATGTATGAAAAATTGATCGCAGCGAGAATTGATCCCGCGGCTCTTGGAAACCGTCCAAGCGCTCTGATCGCTAAGCCTTACATTCCCATCAAGCTGCGTCTAAATTCTTATACGCTTGTTATAATTGAGTAATTTTGTTAACATCTTATTAGGGATATTTTTACCAATTTCCGCTACCCAAGGATAATTACTTATTACTAAATAAAAATAATTATTTGGCAAGAGAGAATGCTATTTCTTAAATATTTCTGACATTTCAATTTTTTTCTTTATCTATATAGATATAAAATAGCAAATAAAGATACCTAATGAGTAAATTTTATAAATTATGTGAATAAAATGTAATAATACGTATTGCGGTGCAAATTCAACAAGTACCAGACATGTTAAAACTTACAATCCATTAGCTCACTAAGTGAAAATGCATTAAGCAGTAGAAATCAACAAAATTTAAATGCATTTTATGCTATTGACAGTGCAGTATACAGTTTTATTTTTCATTTTTGGTATCCTTCCAAATGTACTGACAGCCTTAAAAAATGCAATCCGCATTTAGCCTGTTTCCAAATAAATGCGAAATTACACAGAGGATGAAACGTTTTATCTAATAAAACATACTTAATATGATAAAAATAGCTATAATGCATTAATTTAAGGCCAGTCGTGGCGCCGGGGTACAAGCGGAAAACGAACAGAGTGTCTTAAGACTAGGTTTCCAGGTTCCCTCTGCCTACGACTAGGTGATACAACATTAACTAAAAAAAGAAAAAATATACAATTAGAAAATTGTAGGTTTTTTCTTACAACTAACTATCTCGAGTTCTCTAATCAAAATTCGCAATCAAAATATAAAAATCTTAATAATCATAGTTTAAGTAATAATATGTTGATATTTCGCTATGTAACTTTCTCAAGCAAATTGCGGTCTAATAAAGATTTCTTTATGCGATGTAAGGCCGTAAGTCATACATTTATCCAAGAAGGTTAGCTCCAGCATTAGCATGCACAAGCTGCCTCGCCGCCTACTTACCATGAGCAATGCGGAACACGGGTCACTCGGAGAATTTAATTGTGTTCCATTATCATATTTAGGCTCTTTTACGGTAACTCAAAAGTGAAAACTGAATGGGGTTCGACGTTGTTCGTCATTCGTCAGTCGCGATCGATGGAGACAACTTCCTTGACTCGGTAGCTCAAGGATAACAAAATGCCTTTAAATCGATACATTTTCGCGATTCTGTCGCTAGTCGCTTGCGTTACAGCGATACTCGGTCCACCTGGTAATAGTTCTAAAGTGGTGATTGTTACGAAAGCAGATACATACCTGGATGCTTATTCGAAATCTCGCGTAGATGCTGAAAAGGCGAAGGAAGGTGTGGTTATCATCACTGCGAAAGATGGAGAAAAGAAGATATCGAATCGTGATGACAGTTATAACTCTGGATATGATTATACTCCTCCGTACTCCACCAGCGACAGTTTTAGCTCATCAGGATCACCGAGCTTCTCTAGTTCATCGAGCAGCTATTTGCCACCATCAAGTTACGGGTCACCAGTGAAATTCGAATCGGAAGTCACGTACAATGCGCCGCCAAATACTTACGGGCCACCAACGTCGAGTTATGGTCCGCCCGCTCCAAGCTACGGCCCTCCTTCTCACTCATATGGACCTCCGGCTCCAGTTTATGGTCCACCTATTCCCAAACCTCTTCCCCCAATCTACGGCCCACCTCTGAAACCTTCATATGGAGTACCGTACACAGCGCCCGGCCTGGGATTACTTGATAAACTATCTTTAAAATTAGACATTTTAACAATTGCAAAACTTATGCTGAAGTTCCTTATATTCAAAAAGATCGTAACTATGATAGCTGTTGTATGCATGTTATTAGTTATACCAAAATTGATTTCTTTCAAGAAAGATAAAGATGGTGCTGGTACTGATGAAGACGATCGGCAATTTGGTAGAAAGGACTGTAAGTGTTATACGTCGATCAAAATTCATCATCTTAATATACCTATATAATTTTTTAAATATTATGTAAATAATAATATTATGTGATATTTTTAGTAGTGGAGCTAACATCGGCCCAGCAGTTGTTAGATCGTGCTATGTACGTGTACGGACGTCAGGGTGCCGACTGCGGCATCGCGTGCCGTGCTCGTCGAGTCTTAGACGACATCTACGAATTTCAACCTTATATCCAGTACGTAAAGATTTATATTTGAAAATTTTATTCCACAGTGTGTCAAATGTTATGGTTACAAGATTTAAACAAAACATGAACTATGAAGCAATGCGGTGAATTCCATATTTGCAAGTAGGTAATAAATACACGTGATAGGAACCTTTTTTACCTGTTGCCAGCAAATTGAGAAAATATTTTTTTTATGTCATCTGGTATTTGTATTTGTATCTTTATTGGAATACGCTTAAACAGATGATTTTTCATAGTATCCAAAAATTAATATTTTTTTCTTATATTCACATTTTTTTTAAAGTAAGACCAAAACTTATTTTAACAAAAAGTACGGACCATATGTCGATCGAATCCACAACCATCGTGTAACAGTCACTGCGCCACGACGATCTCAAATTTAAGTTATAAAAGTAATAGTAAATTTCTTCGACGATATATTCTTTCTTAAATATCAGCTTAATTTTATTAAATCCAAAATCCTTTAAAAGCTCTAAATGTTTTCAGATATGGAGAGAACGCAGACGCGTAAACGATTGCAAAGAGAATTTGCGTGCCATTACAGCATTTAGCTTATAAATAGTCATTATAATTTATTTAAAAAAAACTATTTATTTAATTAATGTACCTGTAAGTTATTTATTATAAATCGATATGTTATATTTTTTGTTGTTATTTATCACTTCTTTCAAACAATTGTTTTTCGATTAATTAATTAATAATATGTAATAATATTACCTATGTGTTAAATAAAGTTTGAAAAAAATTTTTTTTAGTATTAAAGTAGCAAAAATATCATTACAAATTAACAGGATATTTTAATTAAGGCTCAAATGAAAATTATGCTATAAAACATTTTACAGCAATTTCAGTTTATTAGCCTTCTGAAGTAATTATTTTGTCCGTAAAATGACCATGGAATTAATTGTAAACTAGAATTTTCACCAGTCGATATACATACTTCTATAAAATGTTAGGGTCATGTTCGTTACAAAATCATTTTTTTACGGCAAATTTATTTGTTTTTCTTATATTTATAGGCTATCTGAAGTATATTAATTTTTTTTTTACTTCACGCTGTATCCCGCAAATAGCAATGTAGGCAGAGGGAATTTGGGAATCCATTGTTAAGACACTCCGTTCCCATTAAGACACATCTGTTCCTCACTTTTCGCCGAGTTCTGGAGGCATTGCGTATTGAATTGCGGAACTAAAAACCAGAGCGAAGAAATGAAAATATTAAATATTTCATTTTCCTCGAGTGGGAATCGAACATGTACAATCTATCGCGTTTATATTGATACTGAAATCAACAAAATTTACAAAAAATAATATATTATATGATAAAAAAAAATACTAGAAGGCTAATTAACGAATATTAGAAATAAATCATTTACATAACGATTTCTCTGATGATTTCCGTTTCGGTGAAATTTAACTTTCCCCTTATCGAGTTCGGGATCGAAAAACGTAGTTCTGAACTAAACAATGCTACGCACGGTACCGTAATCTACTCTTGCTGAATACTAATAATAGTATCAACGCTTAAACGGTTTACAATTAGAAAATGAGGCGATAAATAATTGACTGGACGACTGCCTATAAAAGACGCAAATGTCTTCTTACTATTTAATTTTGTTTAAAATGGTCAACAATTAGTGCTTTATTTTATTTAAGATCCCTACATATTATATATATGCATAGACTACGTTCTTTTTCCTTTTTTTTGTCTTCATGCTGTATTCGGAACATAGCAAAGTAGGCAGAGGGAACATAGTAGGTAATCTAGTGTTAACCTAAGGCACTTCCATTGGTCACTTTCCGCCGAATTCGCGCCTTAAAAATAATGCATAATATTTTTACAATATTCTCATTTCCTTGCTCTCGTAAACGCCTGTTTACTAGAGCAAGGAAATGAAAATATTATATATATTTAATTTTGCCGAGTGCCACGGTGCCACGACTGGTCTCACTGTTTCATTTTTGTATTCTTAATTGAAGAGAACTTGGAACACATTTTTTTGAGTTTCATGTAGCGGGGAACTAAGGGAAACTAGTATTAAGACGCTCTGTTACCTGCTTTCTGCACATTTTTTTAATGTAGTGTGGCGAAAGTCAACACTACACCAGAGTGAAGAACGATAAATTACGAGTGAAAAACGCTATTTCGTCGAATATGTAAATATATTAACCATGTACTAAATTAACTAATGAATATAAGAATTATCCTTATTCAAAATTAAAAATTCTGTTTCATCTAAACACACCTACATTTGTTCATTCTTAGGATAATTTAAACCAATTTAAGCAATTGAGGCGGGAGTTTGTACTGCTGAGGGCACCGCTAAACTAAATCAGGAAAAATTAAAACGAGTAACGTAGGACAGAAAGCTTTTGTAGGTTAACAGCAGAGGGAACCTAGTGTTAAGACACTCCCCACTTTCTGCCGAATTCTGGAGGCATTGCGTGTTGAAGGGCAGAACTCAACGCTGCGCTTAGCCTCGCCACCAGAGCGAAGTAAAAAAATCAATATAAACTTATATTTGTAGTTCATTACATACAAAATTAGTGAATAAGCCTTTTTCACCTATTATGCATGTTTTTTAAGTAGATGCCATCCACGTAGACGTTCAAACTCACTTTGACCTAGGTATAGATAACTGAACCTGAAAATAGTAACAGCCGTTTTTAAAAAACCTATAAAAATTAAAACAAAGAAAGCGGAGTGAGGCTTTCACATTCGCAATCAGAGTACGAAAAAAATTGCGCTTGTGTATTTTAAGTAGATATTATTGTTTTACACTAAAACGTACTTAGCGAGTGACGCACCGCTTTTTTGATCCAATTAACACTGTCGGTTTTTTAAACATGTATCAACGTATGCCTAGCATTCATTTATGTAAATCCTATTGTTAAGGCCAGTCGTAGCGCAGAGGCACCAGCATGTGACTGTAAACGCGACAGTTGTGGGTTCGATTCCGACCCGAGAAATTTTCATTTATTCCCTATGGTGTCGGGGTATGGTGTCCAAGCGCGGCAACTTGGCCAAGTTCTGCCATTCAACAGAAAATGCCTCCAGAATTCAGCGGAAAATGAGAAACGTAGTGTCTTAACACTAGCCTCTTTGGATCTACTCTGCTATGGCTGAAAAAAACATATTCAAATTTAATCTGTAATAGATTATAATAGAAAGCTATACCTTCTTTGAGTAACGTTTGTTCCTGGTTGCACGCAGTGCACTACATATAGGACAAACGACAATGAACTTGGCGGAAACCATTGTCACGCCCGCACCGCTACAGCGCCCCTGGTGCCCCTCGTGCCCCTTGTGCCCCTCGTGCCCCTCTTGCACCTCGCACAGGCAAATAGATAATTAACTATGAGCTGCCTGCTGCGCTTCGGAAATGGAGCAACGATGCCGGAATCACTTAAGGAATTTACTTTGTTTCTATTTTATACCTACTACCTGTAAACAATAAACTATAAACATTATAATAAAGTACAATTACGCTGTTTTGTAAGGAGTACAAAAGCGCCATATTATAGAAAGTAAAAGAGCTACTTTTGAAAGAGATTGTATTTCTATTTTCATTATAATAATATTCGTAATATACAATTTACCATTTTTAACTTCCTCTACATGTATTTAACTTACTTGTAGATAAATATTATATTAATAGTAAGAGTGAGATTATAAGAATTTTTTTGATTGGCATATAATAATGATATATAATTCGAAAAAAATTTTTAATATAAGAGCTTGCTTTGTGAATTATCATGTAAAGGCAAAACAGGATCTTTTTAATCAATAGTCTACGCTTGTACAATGACAATACAATGATTTCGGAAATAAGTAATTTATGCAGCCGCACTCGCGGTCAGCATACGGACCCAGCGAAGACGTTTTGTGGAGAAATTGGTAGCTGTAATGTACGATTATATAAATCTCATCGAACTATTGTTCATTATATAGGAAATGTAAATTAGCAAATTTACTTCTGAAGTCATCTAAAATGGCGTACGTATAAGAGAGAAGTAGGCTGTGGGTTGTTTATTTTATTGTTATTCTAAGTTTATCTAGTTTTTGTTAAAAATATTTTAAAAAATTATAAAATTGTTTTAAATAACGTACTTATTCAAATACTATTACATAATACATAACATTAAAGCTGATCTGCTGAATATAATTCTGGTGATAACCGGCTTGACAATAAATGTTACAATACAATTCAAGTAACAATTTTGCGTGTAAACTGTATGGCCAGTTGATTTAGGCCATTGTAGTACTAGTGGTAGGATGGGTTAGATCGTATGAGTCAAGTGCAGGAGCGTTCGCCTGGAACGTTGGCTCACTGTGGAATCTGCACGTGGCGTTGCCGCACGTGTGGACTGACGCACCTTTCACGCAAGGGTGTCAAGTGGGCGCTGATCTCAAATCTCGTTACTGGGAACCTGACGAACTACGATGCAGTGTTAGTGCAGTGTTTGACGATGAAGGATTTTTCAAACTAGTACTAGTAAGTAAAATTTATAAAGGTATTTTTAAAATGAGGCCTGTCGTGGCGCAGGGTCACTAAGTGTGACTGTAAAATCGAGTGGTTGTGAGTTCGATCCCCACTCGAGGAAATGAAATATTTATTAACATTTATATTTTCATTTCTCCAGTCTGGTGTCGAGGCGTTGAGTTCCACCACTCAACACGCAATGCCTTCAGAACTCCGCCTACCCTGCTGAGATATAGCGGGATATAGCGTGAAACTGTTTTTTTATATATATTTTTCTAAAATTGGTGGCCTTTTTTGGTAGATGAATTTCAATAGCCATTTTCATAGAGCTTATTTTTAATGTTGATTTTGAAGGTCATTCTAGCATCATCTGCGTATATTTCAGACACTTTAAATTTAGACGACTACATCTTTCGACATTGTCTAATTAGGGTTCCGATGTAGGTACATAAGTGTTAATAACGGTCCGTGTTGCTCCCATCTATATTATCTAACATGTTGGTATACAAACTACATTTTTAAATGGTGACAGATAAAACAAAATACAAATTTATAAGGTGAGCTGTTAGATCATTTTAAAAAATGTAAAAGGAAGTCCAACAACAAAACCTTTCATTCATTAACAGTTTGACCAGCGTTGTCGCAAAATTTGTTTTCTTTTAATATTATTTAATTATTATTTTTTTTCTAATTGAAATTGTTACATAATTTATAATTAATTTCTTTTTTTTAAATATTAGGTTAAACTTATTAATATTCTTATAATAATGACTAATTAGTGAATCTAACACTATGAACGCTATGTTAGAGTCGTCGACCCAAACTTTATTAAAAAACAGATATTCGCGCGTCAATATCCGTCAAAATGATAATTTATTAATTGTTAAATAGGAGGTATATTTGATTATTATTGATGAGAAATTGCTGCATACATATTTTTTAATCTATAATTTAATTAAATTTAAGCTATAACAATTAATATTTGCAAGTATAATTAATATTTTATGATATACGCATCCTAGCAGGTAATTACTAATATGTACATATAATATATGAAATTACAATACGATAATATTGAAATTGACTACATCCTTCAAACACTTGTTTTTATTATAATACACTTATATGGTACTAAGAAATAATAAGTTACTATTACACTGTAGGTATACATTCTTATCGTATAATTTTTCTTTATGTAAAGTTGATATTGCTTCAGCTAAGTATATGTATTCTATGGTAGTATAAGAAAAAGAATAATGGTTTAAATTAGAATTCCAAAACATGTAAGACCTATATGTTCAGCGGACCGATTGGTATATTATGCAATAGTAGATTCACCGAGAAGTTTTTGATTCAAACTCTGTAGTGATAATAGCATTGTTAGTTCCAAATGTACTAGATATAAATAAATTTTAATAATGTTGTAAAAAAATACATAGGTCATACATCGCGTTATAGTTTAGCGTTAGTATTATTATTAGTCTGATTATTATTATTATACGACAGGTTGTGAAATGGATTCCCATTCGAAGAAATGAAATATTTAATATTTTCATTTCCTCGCTCTGTACCAGAGTAATGATGCAAAGCGTGGTGTTGAGTTCCGCCGATCGACACGCAATGTTTTCAGAAATTGGCGGTAATTGGGGAACGCAAGGGTACTAATGGAAACAAAGTGACATAACACTAGGCTCCCAGGTTGTTTCTGTCTATCCTGCTTTGTGCGGGATACAGCGCGAAAGAATATATTAATGCTTTCAGCTAAAGTGTTGAGTATCTAGACTTATAAATTTGGAAACGTCTCTATATGTAGATATATGTACATTTATGTCTGAAAGTACGACATGTACAAAATAAAAACTAACGATTAGAATAGTGTTTCTTATAATTTAATATTAATAATTAAAAAGTAGTTGGTAAGATATTCATGTTATATTTAAATTCAAGGTGACGTATATTTCGCAATTTAAATTGGTTATCTACTCTTAGGCTCTTATCAATGCTTATCTATCATGTAAGGTTCGTAGTATGTATTCTTTAGTAGAATGTTCTCAAGTTTAAGATATAAGTCAGCATTATAAAGTGGTATTTGAAAATAAACAATTGAAAGTAAATATTTAAATGTCACTATTGGAGCCAACATAATTATCATTTATCTACATAATATAGAATGCACAATTTAATTCACGAGGTAATTTGTTCGTCGATTATTTGTTTTTATTTATATTTTTTATTATTTTATATGCTATTTTATATGTTTTGTATAGGTTTGTATAGGTACTTTCATTTGTAAATATCATGATATAATGTGATAGTAATTCTCTTAGGACACTTTCATATATTAGTCTACGGTGAATTAATAACTATACAAAGTTACGTTCACAACGTTAGAGTGCATATTTCAATAGTTATTTGGTGCTTAATAAGTAACATCTGTATGAAGCCGATTACGATCACGCAATCGGAATCAGGTGAGTTAAGTATTATCGGAAGAACGTTGGTGGTGCGTCGTCGTAGAAATCGCGGCTACACATCCTATATAAAAATTGAAATATGTGTAAAGTAACTATTCTAGAAAAATATAGAGATAGATAGTTTAAGGAATAATGTTATAAAAATCAATGAAATAATAGTAATAAGTCTTTATTTTAATTATCTGTAATTTAATTCTGACTCTTTTGTTATAGTGACCGACACATGCGACGAGACTTATTACTCACACAAGATATTCAACAGATGTGATCTTAATTAAGATGCATATTAACCTAAGGTCAACCATCAGTGACCTATAAAGAAAACAAAGTCAAGATTTTACATAAATTATAAATGTTTGGATAAAATAAATAGGAGACAATGCCAGAATTAGGTCCTATAATGCGAGCGCTCGAACTGCAACGGCTGATCGAGAACAAAGTTATAGAATGGCGCGAGAGGTCAGCCCGGGTCGCGGGGACGAGCGTGGCCGACTCTTATCAACAACCACTTCACTTCAAACGGCACATGAACAGACGCAAAAACAGCACTGAAATAAATATAATTATCGCAAAGTACTCCAGACCTAATAAGAGGACGGACGAACATCGATTTACGTTACCAAGGTGTCCAGAGGAACCACCCGTGCGTCCCGCGAGACAAAAAAAGCCAAAGACAAACCTAAAAGCCTCAAAAAGTGAAGATAATCTTGTTAATATTGGTGTCATGGAAACTCCAGACCCAAAAGCGAATGAAGAAGTTCAAAAAAGGTTTAGTTTCTCAAAGTACAATACAAAGAGTTGTGAAGATATCTCGGCATTTGTTGACGTTGGTCACACAATGAAGAGTAAAAATTTTGAAGCAAACAGCATTTTAAATGCAAAACGTGCTCCGAGCGGAAGACATACATTGCATAGTATTTGCGAAGATGTGCCAAGTATTGCAGATTTTGGTGATAGTGGTATTGATTTCAGACATAACACGTCAAATTTTGTCACATCCACACCTATTACGAACAGAAAGACATGCCCACCTGGTGATTCTGTGTTGATGCTTAAATTCAATAAGTATTTTAAATACAATAGTGTTAGTGAATTAAAAAAAGGTATATCCGAGCCCGATATCCTAAGTCAGAAGTCAGTGGATTCAGGAAGTACATTAGATATACGTAGGCGCTGGAAGTTAATTAAACCTCCTTTTAGAAAAGGATCTTTTGATTGTATACTTCGTTGGCGCGGAAAGAAACCACAGGCTAATCAAAGTAGGTGAGTGATTCGTGTATATTTTTTTTATTACGGTACGTTTTAAGATTTTTACTTTATAAAACATTTAAACTTTACGTGCAAATTAATAATCAGTTACCGTTTTATATTCTAAGAAACTAGGTTAAATGTTGAAACTGCTCTGGATTGAGATCAATTAAGGAAAAACATGTTTTCTTTGCTAGAAAAAACCTAGCGGTTCTGTCTGGACAGTTCATTTTACAACTATATTTGTATTTCTTTAAAAAAATCGTAACAGTTAAGTACATACTTACTAGGAAATACGGGCTGGGAAGTATTCATCTCTTGGTAATTATATGTATATATACATTCACGCGTTGCCACATTTTGTCTCAGGGTAAAAACTTCGGAATTTTTATCTCTGGAATTATTAATAACTTATTAAAATAATAATAATAATAAAAATGTCAATGTGCGTGGAATAATTCACGAAAAGCGAGACCATGTCTGTCCTTCTATGGATATTTTAATTTTGGACTAAAAATCGGGACGTCGTATAAGTTTCATTAGTCGTAATCATTCAATTAGTATATAATATATAAAAACGCATACGTTCATATGTAGGTACATATTACATACGTATTTTTTTTAAAAACAAGCGATTATTAGTTATAATTAATAACTTATTATAATTTTATGTAATTTATTCTTTAATAGCACACTAGATACATCGATATTTCTACATATACTATTCTTAGTAGTTTATACACATTTAACCTTAAGTCGAAGCCATATTATATATACGGTAACTCCATCTATTGCAATAATGTGAAAACTTTACTAGTTTTTAATTTATTTTGGAATTTTCAATATTTTATTATATTTTTTAAATAAAAAGCTTACAACATGGCTTAGAAATAAATGTATGAGTGGAACTGTTTATGATCTTTTTTCAATCATTGTCGTGTGACAAATACTTTTTTTTTAAAGCTGTAAATCTAATACAGAAATTTAAATGTTATTTATCTGTGATAATAATAAATCTTTTCAAAGTAAATGAATAACAATTTGAAGCCTTACAAAAATAAATCAATAAAAATGGTACAATTGCTTTACATGTTACTAAACTGACACAATTTTGTAATTGCCTGTCGTGTTAACAAATAAATTGAACATTGAAATATATTTTTTTACTATTATCGATATTTTTATTATTAAACGGACGTTAATATTTTTTATTTTATTACATATATTAAATAAATGATAATCTTGTATATTTTTTACATTTTATAAAGTGTTATTCCACACCTAGGACCACACTTTATACGTTTTCTTAATAAGTATTAATCTAGTATATTGTCTTTACTACTTACTTATAAGGTAATGGTTATATCTTATTAGTTTTCTACAAAGTAAGACTAAACGTAAGACTAACGTTACGCTAAAGACCGTGCAAAGTGGAATAGGAGTAGAAAGGCAGATCCTGGCAATAGTTATATAGCTATAAGTTTTCTACAAACTTTGTAGTTTCTACCGGTAATATTAATACTAATCAATTACATATACTTACTGATTTTTTAACAGAAATGTACAATATTTACTTGAGCAACGGGTAGATGGCGTTGTTTTATAGTTATTTAGATTTTATTGATTAAAAACGGCAACCACTGATTAATACTCTTTTATATAGTGCAAAACCCATTAGATTTTATATCGAACCCCAACCTTCGCGCTTACACTGTCCTATTGCGCGACGATGGTTAAATCATCGTATAACGTTATTATACCTGTTTGTATTACCTGTTATTGTAGGTTTTAAAAAGTTTTTTTTAAACGGAATGGCACGGTCCCAACATTTACAATTAGTAAATAATAAAGATACATAAAAAAATAAGCTTCACGCTGTATCTCGCACAATGCCGGGTAGGCAGAGGGGATCTAGTGTTAAGACATTTCGTTCCCCACTTTCATAAAGATACATACATATATTTAAAATCCCTTGATATATGCTTATGACTGAATTTTATGTAGTGACGACAGAATGCAGTGCCTTATAATAAACAAATAGAATTAATAAAAACTTTTACATATTAATGTGGTTAACTAATCCTCAAGAATGAAAATTTTATCTTGCTATTCGTTGTAAATACTAAACATACTGTGACTTCATTTTAGCAAATTTCAAGTTCTCCCAAGCTGATAAAATAAAGTTCAAGTACCTGACATTTAATTTCCTTAACATTTGCATAAACTTATATAAGCTATAAATAAATAATATGTTGGGGATATTAGTATATAAAATAATAATAAGCAATAATAATATATAAAAAACCGGTTAAGTGTGAGTGGGACTCGCTGATTTTTTCTTGAAAAAACCTATATATTATCATTCTTCGTTTTTTTCCTTTAAGCTATCACTTCATGCTCAATTTTAAAACTGTAGGTCCACGGGAAGTATCCTATAGGTTTTGATTTTGCGGCGAGTTTCATATAAAATGCAGCTAGTCCATGCATAAATGCACGTATCTTTTGATTGTGTCTATGCTTCAAAGAACCATAGACCTAAATATGTTTTATTAATTTCAGCTTAATACCTGCACGCGATCTTGAGACAATTGGTCTTGACTGACGGACAGACAGACAACAAAGTGCTCCAATAGGGATTCTGTTTTTTCATTTAGAGATACGGAACCCTAAAAATGAACATTCAATATAAGTCAGTGCATGTTACATGCAATGTTTTATAGATGAAGATTGGTAATTACTGTATTGATTAAAATATTTTGTAGATATGTATTTGAAATCTGTGTGTAAACGAACTACAACGTAACACAAGTATATATTAATAAAATAACAAACATTAGTCAAATAAAATTATATCAAATATAATGAGTTTTTCTAGCATTTATTAGTACGTAGAAATCTATAAATACTAATATATTAAAGCGGAAGAAGGAAGGAAGGAGTTTGTTTGTTTGTTTATTGATGGATATACTGGATGGATATATGGATGTACTGGTCCGATTTACTTTGTTTTGGTTTTGTATGAAAGCTATGTTCTTCAGGAGTGCTATAGGCTATTTAACATTATGGTGTAAGTCTTAGTTAGCTTTAAATAACAAAATAACAATAACAATGAACGCCATCGAATTGCATTAAGCGCGTTAGCCGCAAAAATAGTAAAATATATGTCAGTACATCGTATGGAAGAAATGTTCTATTTTATTAGTTATAAAAAAAGTCAGCGATACCGTATATCTATGAATAAGTTACAATAAGGTATTTCGTGACAAAAAATAATTAAAACGTTTTTATTTTATAAAGATATTGAAACTTACGAGCGAAAGTAATTCCATCATCAAGGAAGTTTTATGAAGATATGCTTTGGTTTTTATAGCATGTAATTTGAACGTATACTTTTTGAGAAAATGTATATTTAAAATAATTCAACGCTCTGTTTATGGCCGTCCTGCGGGGAGCGCCCTTGCCGCCAATTTCAAATTTGCCGCCAAAAAGAATTACAAGTGGTATGCCACATACATATGTAAAGATTTTCGCAAATGCAATGCGCATTGCGCGCAATAAAATATTTCTTTTTTAATAATATTATTTTTTATTTATGTGATTCTATTATATTGTACTGTTTAATTTGCTATATATAATGCTATATTAGTTACTATTAAATAAAGCCGTCGTGGTGCAGGGCTTAAACGTGTGACTGTAACTCGACAGTTGGGAGTTGGGTTCCCTCTTTTACTTTGTTATGATGAATTTTACTTAATGAAGATTTGAAGTTTTACTAAGTTATTACTTATATGGATATGATCTGAATTTATACATTATAATTATGTTAACGATCTATTTCTGTATTGTGTACCTACAAAAGGAAAACCTACTATGTCATTATTATGTGACCTCTTCAACTAATTGTTCACTTTAATGAAGACGTAATTAGAATTTTTCCCATGCTGGGGATTCTTAAATTGATTTTTTTACACGCAGCGTTTGATAAAATTTGGCATTAATTAAGTGTTATATAAGATTATAATTTGCAGATGACATTGCATTGTAATATTTATCTAAGAACGGCGGAAATGTATGGCAAAAACAGATATTATTCATCTTTAGTAAACAACACCGCCAAGTGAGTAAAGCTTAAAATTAAATGTAATATGAAATTCTGCCACAATAAAAATTATGAATAAAATAATATGCGTCTATTGCGATTTGCGAGTTTTAACAGTAAGAACTTAATACTCCCCTTTATATAAAACAAAGCATTTTGCTCGAACAAGATATATGGGTAAACTTTTTGTATATACTTTTTTTAGTATATAATATGAAATTAAAGTAATTAATATAATGATAGTCTCCTCACAACCATACAAAAGTGAGAGATATATAATAAGAAACCGATCAAGTGCGAGTGGAACTCGCCTACCGTGGGTTCCGTAACAATTTTAGGATTGTAGATCAACGGTAAGTACAACCCCTATAGAATACCGCCTTATAGAATACCTCCAAGAGAGACAGGCAGATCTTTTTCTTTTGAGATACAAACCGGTCAAGTTCGAGTCGGACTTGCTCACTAGGGGCTTCGTATCAGTTATAGGAAGATTGTCAGACAATAGGAAGCACAACTTGTAAAAGTGAACAATTTAATAATACATTCATTTTGTATGAAGTACGTACTCGTATATAAATAAAAAATTTATACGTTTTCTTAGCAAGTATTTTTCATTCCTAAGTATGGAATAACACTTTAAGAATGTAAAAAAATATAAACATAAGTTAGTAATAATCTTTCCCTGTAATAAAAATAATTTATTTTTTTCTGTTTTTCTACTTGTTTGTATTAGTCGACGGAAAATACTCTTGATCTTGATACTTGATGAGGCAAATAAAGTTGACGATTTAAGTTTATCTTGCGAGCGAGCATGTAAGCCCACATTTTGTGTAATTTTTGTAAATCTTCACGCTGTAGCAGAGAAACTCAGTGTTAAGACACGTTCCCATTCAGACACTTCCTTTCGAATTGAGTTGCGGCACTTTTCCTCGTTACCAGGGCGAGAAAATGAACATATTTAATTTCCTCGAGCGGAAATCGAATTGTTAACTTGTCGCGCTTAAGGTCGCACGCATCTGCCCCTGCGCCGCTCCTGAGTTTGTATGATATGAACTACAAATATATGATTGTAATGATTTTTTATTATGGTAGACTATCATTATTTTTAGATATTTTCCTTTCATTATGTTGTAGGCTCTCATTTCTTGCCGATGTTTATGGACCTATAATTATGAATAGGTTTTAATTACGCGGGGAATTTCAATGCACACGAATTTCACAAAATGCGGTTAAAAATTTTGATCAACGCTCTTATCTATTGATTACGTTAACTTAGAAGCTTAATTTTATTTGTGCTTCCATGGATCGTAGAGCTGTATATTTTATATTGATATTCCCTATCTTTACGCAATCTTGATATCTTGCTCATAAGAGACGGTCAGACAAACAGACGGACGACAAACCGATTTTATAAGTATTCCGTCTTTCACGTACGGAACTCTAAAAATAAGTTATGAGTAATTCATAAGTATGAGTATCCAAAAGTCCTGATTTCTCAGAATGTAAAGAAGCAATATAAGCTAAGCTAATGTCTGGCTGAAATCTTGTTTTCATAATTTTCTTATTCTACTTTGTAATTTTACGGAAGATGAATTGTAACGCTACGGGCATAAAGAACGGGGAAATACCTACGGGGTACATATATACGTAATCAATAAACATATTTACTAACAGCTATATTCCCCGGAGTGGGACTTAAAGCTAATAATTGCGTAGGTCAGACACAATACAATTTTTCCACAATGGCTCCGACATTTATATTATTAAACTATGTATATTTGTGGTTTGCATTTTACGTAAATAATCATACACGTAATGAGCCTACGTGTAATCATCAATTACTAACCTAACCCAATGATCCTATTTATAATAAAGGATAGATAAGAAAACTCTTTCTTTTTCAGTTATAACTTATACTTATGCATATTTTATTACTTAAATTTCAGCTAATTGTTTTATAAAAATAATTTAGTTTTTGATAAATAAATTAAACTTAAGTAAGTAGCTCAAACTCTATGACACTTTAACTCACTAACGGAAAAATATCTTAAAGCAATCGAAATTCAAATGCACGTCAAACTGGTAATTGTAGAGTGATAAATTAAAAAAATGAACAAAATATTGGCATTTTCTTAATAAGCTTAACTGTTGGAGACCGATGTGTGGTCACAATGAAGAACTATTAGCATGACAATAACACGACAGTAAGTCATGACCATCTTGAAAGCAATTGTAATGCATTTGGCCCACGCACCCGACTGCATATACCTACTTGTTATATAGTTATACCTACACCTACAGATACTTAATATTAATAATATATAAAAATATTCCTTACATCAACGAGAAGTGATTAATTCAGTTATGTGATATATAAAAATGTAATTATTGCTAACAATCACAACAAATTCTTGGTAAAAATTCTAAGATGCCAGTCGAGGAACCTATAAATCCTATTTATTTTCTTAATTAACTAAATCGTATTGAATAATATAAACTTATATTTGTATATAGAGTCGTATAAAGGTAAATAAATAGTTAATACTTCAAACGCCATCGTGGCGAAACTGCACAAGCATGCGACGGTAGTGGATTCGATTCCCACTCGAGATAATTTAATATTTGATATTTTCATTACCTCACTTTGGCAACGAGGCAAGATAGGCGGAATATAGGAAACGGAAAAATCTTAGTGGAAACGGAGCGTCTTAACCCTAGGTTCCCAGATTCGCTGTGCGTACTTTTGCTATGTGCGTAATACAGTGCAAAGCTAAAATAAAAAAAAATCAATTGGAAATATATATCCTAATTTTGCTTTATAAGATTTTAGTTAAATTTCTAATATAAAAAGAAAGTTTTACAATAAATTTCCAAATTCAGTGAAAAATTGAAAAATCTTAATATATATTTTCATCAACTAATTAATCATCCACTCTATTACGTTATAAGATTTAATTATATTAAATATGATTGATTATATTAAACCCTTAAAGAACTTTAATTATTTAGTTACGTTTAATGGACTGGTTATGTATATGGGGGTTTTGTGTCTAATGATGTTAATCCCGCTATAATATGATTATAACAATAGGCGGGTTTCCCGCTGCCAACCTTGGATCTCTAAAAAACTGGAGTAGGTTATAAACCTCGCACAAACAAAGCTCAAAGCAGTTAGTACTGTCAGACAGTCACCGGCAATCCGCGCTACGTGAAGCCTGAAACACAACCGGTGCTACTACGTTTTGTATAACTAAATAGTATATTTTAAATTTTAGTGTTTTTTTAAATTGTAATTTTATTCAAGTGTTTAAAGTGTATTAATGTTGATCTAAACATGGATAAAAACGCTCGTGAGGACCCTTGGGGGTTTGTGTATAAAAAGTTGCAAGAAAAAGAAATCATCAGCCGGCGGAAGTAAGAATTTACAATTAAATCACTAGTTCTATTAACAATATATTACAAATAACATGAACACTAGCAATTTTCCTTTGTCAGTAATTTATTTAATGTGATAACATTTGACTTTAGATAATTTTATAGCGAAATTAGAATTGAATTATACACTTTATTGATGAATTATAAAATGCTGAAATGCTTTGTTTACGTATTATGTGCATATAAATGATAATAACATAAATAGTAATTACACATACACACATATACACAGGTAAATTTATTTATTATACAAAAATAATCCATGCACAAATATTTCTCATCTCTCGCAAAAAAAGTGACGGCATCTGTTTATATTCTGAATAACAGGGAATTATAATCTCGTTTACTTAGCATGTTAGAGATTAACTTGTCTCGTATCATCATATCAAATTATATTTTTATCTGTCACTGGGTATATGTGTTTAACTGTAATAAGTAAATAGATTTTTTGAACGAAAAGGATTTGTCAGATGTAGTAAAAAGCAGAGTCGGGGCAACCATTTTTGGCATTCCACCCACTGAAATTTGCTTGTATGTATCACTATCTACTGTGTATGGTATCTGGTATCTATAAAGAAACATAGTAAGAGACCAAACTTCTATATGTGCTAATTATATATTAATATCAATAGTTTAATTAATGTGATGCCGTCAGTCATCAGACTACTTTTGTACTTGTGTAATGTTTTGCGGTTAATACACATATTTTATTATGTATTTATGGAGTTAGTCACTAAAATAGGGATATGTTTGCTACTCACTGCAACAGATAGATAAGAAGTGCTTATTGCAAACATAAACATATTATTAAAATTGCTTTTAACTTAAATCGTACCACACTACACCTATAAGTAGTTAAAAAGTGTAAAAGTGTCTTTTCCAGATAATAAATATAAATTCACTTCTTTTAAATTAAATAAAAAACAAACAAAGGGGTAATAATTAATAATAAAAACAAGTAAATACCTAGATTTACTTATATAAAACTATATTATGCGGTCTGACCGTCTGATCGACGTTCCTTGGCTAATAGCCTGCACATGCGCATTCGATTCCCTCGAGAAAAAACAGCATAACGGCTCCTCTTGCTCAACATTTAACAGTATATGAATGCGTCATATTTACAGTAAACAATAAGAACATTTACATTCGCTTAAGATGTGTAAACCTGAATTTATTTTACAAAATAAAATATATCCTAGTTACATTTAATATTTTCAATAGCTATTATATTATTGTCTCCTAAGGAATTAAATTTACTTTTTACAGTATATATTCAATGTATTTTTTTAAAATTGCGAATTTCTATTGAAAAACCGAATATACCTTATATATTGCAATAAAAGTATAGTAGGTCAGCTTCACGCTGTATTAAAACACTCCGTTCCCCACTTTCTGCCGCATTCTGGAGGTATTGCGTGTTGAGTGGCAGAACTCAACGCCGCGCTTGGCTTCGACACCAGAGCGA
>DWAP01000671.1:0-19497 GCA_018230625.1 Heliconius eleuchia
AACATCGGAAGAGGGGACGCGGACAGTACTGACAGTGCGGGAGGACGACACAACGTTCCGATAAGGCACGTTTTACCATTAACGCATTGAATTCTATGTCGATGTGTAAATACGGTGCGATCGCGTTATTGCGTTGGGTTTGGTCGAGCTTAGGGGTGTGTTTGGAATTTAGATGTTTCTGTTTAAAGGGAAATATGTATGCACTGTTGTACAATCCCAAAAAATAGGGCTGGAAGAGAGGAACGGAGTGTTCAAGTTACATGCCCAATGTAAATGCGACTGCAAGTGCCGTCGGTTGGATAAATACAAAACAAAAACATATTTTCAATTCGAGCCAGTACTTCCTGAGATAATTAAACCAAATAACTTAAAAGGATTTAAATTATTATAAACAGTTTTGACTGCGTTGCCTTTAACATACGATATTACGATTACTGGCAAAATGTGGTTAATATTTGGGAATATATGTAGGCAACTCGTATAGTTGCAGTCTACGGTCGGAATGATTCCCAACTAGCGGTCATATAGCGTACGTTATGTGTTCATAATGATGCTTCATTTAATATTTAATTATTTGTTTATTTACCACGTGTATTACCGTTCTCATTTTAGCTTCACGATGTAGGCATATAGCAGGGTACATAGAGGGAACCTAATTTATCACTAGATACTCTATTCTTTTGTTGAACGGCGGAACTCAACGCCACGCTCTCTATTATAACCAGAACGTGGAAGTGAAAACTTGCCCATAACCTTTACAGGCAGACGCTGTACCGTTGCGCCACGTCACATCCAACGATACAAGCGTATGACTTAGTTGCCAGGGAGCTTAAACCAATTGAGACACGAGTACAAATCCCGCTACGTTAACATTTTTAAATATACATTTCGAATTTGAACTGAAACTTTTCTTCAGACAAGGCAGTAGCATGTGCACCGCACACCGTGGGGCATCGCGGTACATTAATCAACGTTCTAATTATTCACTCGCGTCAAGGAAACAATGAACGCACGTTACACCCTTAATGAATACGAATGGGTGACTGGAGGAAGGCTTTTGATTATTTTATTGATATGGAGAAACGAACTGAATAGATGTTCATTTTGTTATTATTTTCTGGAACTCGGAGGAAAAATAATATTTTAATTATTTTCACTTCCTTGCTCCAGTAGACAAAACTAGGCGTTGAGTTCCGAACTCAGCACGCAATGTCTCGAAAACTAGACGGAAAGGAGGGAAAGGTGTTTCTTAACATTTTCTATCTTGTTATGTGAGAACATCTTGGAGATATTTTTTATAATTACGAATATATAATGTATTAGCAGGCAGACGTAGCTCATTTGCCAAATGTTTGATTCTAAACATAACGGTTATGGGTTCGATTCCAGTTTGTAGTAATGTTAATTGTTCTTCACCTTTAAAAAGTGTGAGAGTGGAGAAAGAAGTATTTTAATGCCAGTTATTTTTAATTATTTAGCATACATATATTTATAATTTATCCTTTTAGTTTTATTAATAATTTTTTTACTTATAAATTATAAAGAGCATTTAGTACCGTTTTTATTTCTTCAAGTAGAAAATATGTGTGGGGATTTCTTTTTTCAGCTTCAACCTGCATTCTGCAAATAGCACTGCAAGAAAGAGGGAGACTTGAGACACGCGCGCAGGACAACTCATGGCGCTTTGTTTTGTTAACATAATGAGAAAATGATAATTACTAATAATAATTTTCCTGAATGGGAATCGAATCTACAACCTTCGCGCTTGTAGTGAACGCTGTGCGACTCTGCCATGGCGGCCTACTCCTCAGTAGAGACGGACATTACCGAGATTAAAATGTGACTCATTAAATAAAAAAAACTAGCTCCACAGTATCCAGCATCAAAGCGAAGTTTTTATATGATGATAATATTGTTAGTTACTTAAAAAAATATGTGAACATGAGTGTCGCGCTCCAGTAGCGGAAGGATATGGTATTCAATCGTTTTATCTATGCCTATGAGGATGTATAGTGTACGGTGGGCTTATTCAGCACTAGGAAAATGCTTTGGCTTCTCTTCAGAAAAAAATCCTTTAAGAAGCTTAGTGTAAAAACTAAATATATTATGATTATTAGATTGTGGTACTCGAATACTGTCCAAGTTGACAAAGTTTTAAATACATTCTATTATTGGAAACAACACCCTCCTCTCTTTAATAGATATGTTAAAAGGAAGGAAACAAGATCTAAAAGAGCATACATTATATACTTTGTAGTATCAGCGGTCGTTAAAACAACACGTCCGCTCTGTTAATTAACTTTTCTGTTTAATTTGTTCCGGTATAATAATATCTTAAAATGTTCATATATATTTAATAGGATTTGACCATAAGCAGTTATTGTGGATTCGATTTGTATTTGCGGGAATATATATATTTAAATATTATGTAATTTTTGGCACTCTATTAGACAGTCTCTATTTCCGTCAATCAACGTGCAATGTCTCAAAAATTGGGAAAGTGGGGAGCAAGTATTTGAACTCTGAGTCCATTTGCCTAAAAAGAGATAAAGCGTGAGGTTGCATTTGTTTCACTTATATTATTTAACCGAAAATAGCATTTTAGATACTACGCCCTTCTAAATGTGGAAAAAATGTTGTACTTTAGGTTTGCATTACCATTGTATACATTTTTATATATAAATGTACATAAAATATATAAAAATGTATATACATATTCGCTGATATGTACGTACGGGATTTCCGAGTAAACACAACGAAAGAAGCCACGAAAGGCCAGTATTTGTATTTATGAATGTAAATTGTATTCTCACGCCATTTTGGGAAGAAGTCCCATCACGGCCGTTCCGTTAATTAACTTTTGTGCTTAATTTATCGCGAAACGGTTAATAACGCGCCTTTTCAATGGTAATTTATACTTACGCTTCGATCTTATGTTGTTATTGAGTTTATTAACGACTATTGTATTACACTTTTAGATGGATAATTACATATAGTACTTAGAACAACATGTTATTATGGTTCAATTACAGTCTAACTAAAATTCCTGAAAAAATATATAAAAAAAAATTGTATTTATAATATATATAGTTTGTGAGAAGAAGAGTGTTTTAAATTAGAACGCAATGTGTTAAAAATGAGATAAAAATATAACTATAACATATAACTATAATACTTTTTTTAGTTATAATTGATAAATGTTATACAAATACAGTTTCTTTCCTTTTTTCTGGCAGAAACAGTACCTCCACACAAGTATCTTAATGTGTGTTAACTAAAATTAAAGAAATCTCTGGCCGACCTTTCTATTGAGTGGATAGTTTGTCAAAGTTTATATTATATAAGTAATCGTCAGCAACTTTTTCAACCTTCAGATATTAAACTGAAAATCTTTTTCTTCTTCGTTCCCATAAGTATTTCGATAAATTCTCCATAAGTAACACCATTCATACTTTCTAATATACTAAAACACAATTTTCTATTTCCAGTAGTTTGGTTTGTGTGCATTTACGTAAGAGTTTTATATACATACAATGTTTTTTAATATATTTGTCTATAAGCACTATTTATTCACTTTATTAAGTACACAACCCCTATCATTGTCACACAGATCGATAGTAACTCAATTTGCATTTTTACGCACAATATTTGCATCGAGTTGCCATTACAAATATAGACTTTATCAAAAACGATTCGAAAACTTCAATTATATTTTATTGTAAATTGTTTCCTGAACAATATACAGTATATGTTTTTAAATTTAAAAAATAAACTATGCGTTAGGCCACTGAATACAGTATCTCGAAAATACGGAGAATGTAGACACTAAGTTATCTCTGCCTACCCTATTACATGCAGGATACAACGTGAAACTGAAAAAAAATAATTAAATGAATGCAGCCATAGGATAGAGCCTTCTATATAAATTGTAATAAAAAGTAAGTCACTCCGTTCCCAGTGCCAGCTCTCTCTTCTGTTAATGCTTAAGTAATAGACGAAACAACGCGGCATAAAACCCTGAAATATGGCAATAATGATTTCTTTCAATTCCTACAGAAAGGAACTTTCTCATTATAACTACCAGTTTTTTAATATAATCTGCCTCTAACATCCAAATCAAGAAACAACCGATCAATTAAAACAACATGAATACGTATAAATATACGTAAATCATTCTAACGACGTTACAATGGCCGTTAGTCGTTACAGTGACTAACGGCTGATAATTTAGGCAGTTAATTTTGATAGTTCAGTTATAATTTGCTTTCCGGGATATTAACTGAGTCGAACTGCGGAACAACGCCTCCAGATATATTGTAGCCATAACTCGCGGTCGCACTCTGAAATAAGACGTGTGGAAGTTTGGAAAACTAATATACTTGTTGTATGGAGTTCTCTTCACGCTTTGTGTTGTGTAGCAATGGATGTAAATATACTTTAGATAAAACTGTTCACTATTTTTTATATATAATAGTAGAGTTGAACATAACAGAGTTGAAAAAAAAGGGAAAAACTTAGCTTTGCGATTCTTCTTGAGTAGTATAGGCAATGGAAAACTAGCGTTTTCGCCCAATTTTTGAAATATTGCATTTTGACTGTACAAAAATAGTCAAAATGCAACAAGACAAAGTCTGGTTTTTAAAACAAGGCAATGAAAATATATGAACGAATCCACATCCGTCGCGACTACATTCAAACGCTGAGCTGCTGCACGACGATACTTATTATGATATTGACATAATATAAATTTCACAATATATTAAAAAAGCAGCAAAATGAAAAACAAAGCCGACGACAGCTCGGTACTTGTTCTTGTATCTAATGTATAATGCTAATATAAAGCGCTATTAATAATCAATCCGATATATATCGCGGCTCGCGCGCGCTGCGGAGAGCGAACTGCGCTTCAATCTCCGGACCCTTTAATACGATGCATGGAAATAAATTACCATACATAATAATGTACGACGTATTACGCGATGCATTATGTATGAATATGTAAGTATGCATGTATGTATGTGTAGTGTAAGCAAACGTTAAGGTTGTGGGTTCGATTTCTATTCGTAAATTAATTTGTTTTTTTTCCTGTTTCATGTCAACTCAATGTCTGGATATTAGGCAATAAGAGGGCAACGGAGTCTCTTAGTATTATGTTCGATCTCCCAACTCTGTACAAAATATACAAGACTATAGTATGACGCTAAAAATGGATGAACGAATTATATGTATGTTGTATGGAAAAATCGCGCAAGAAATGCTGTTGTCTTAAGTAGAACTTATGATCGCTATAAGTTATGTTATATTGGCAATAAAAGATGCTTTTGTACGTCCGCATATAGAGTTGGGTAAAGTTCAGTAATGAGACACTACGTTATCCGCTCTCCGTCAATGGTTATAATTTTATTGGTTTAGTTTGCGTTATAACATTTTTTATTATAAATTAGATTTCGTATTTAAGTCTTTTAATTCGAATAGGTTATAAAAGATTTTATAAAGTAAAGAGTACTTTGAATATAAGATTTAGTTATCTATTACTTCGAGTACATAAAATTATTAAAAAAAAAACTCTCGAAAACAAATGTAGGGTGACAAAATACAACTCCACAATCTTTTAGATCCGCATTGTACCGTTTAATTTTCCCCATTAGTGAAATTGGAACCCATAACCACTGTATTTAATTAAATTGACTATAATAATTTACACCTTCTACTTATGAAAGTAGTAAAAATATATTTAAATTCTCATTTCACCGCTCAGGTAAGCAAAAATGGGCATTGAGTTCTACCAGTCACTAAACGATATCATAAAAATTGGACGAAAAATGTGGGGAACGGAGTATCTTAACACAATGTATTTTAAATATTTTTATGTGCAAAATAATACTCTTAGTCAAGCCTTTATATAACCGGAGGTGTAGATATTATGAATTTCATGTAACTTGCTACTCGATGAACAAGTTTTTCACTTTCCTTAAGATTCTTTCGTTCAGATAAAATCTCCTCGTTTTAGACGACGTTAAAGTTTAAAAGATCGGTTCTCAACGAGTTATCGCGGGATTACGAGAAACAAGTATTTTTTATGGTGTCGCTTATTCTTGGGACTTTTTTTTAATTGTTGTTTATTTTTTTGAGGTGGTTGTGGGTTTAATTCTCACCCCAGAGAATAAATTATGTTCATGCAACAGGACAAATTGCGGCGTTGAAATCCGCCACTTAACACACAATATTATTGTCTTAAAACATTGCTAGAAAATTAAGAACGAGGTATCTTAACATTACATACTACTCCTCGGTCCCGACAATCCCGCCAATTTTCGAGACATTGAATGTTGAGAGTTAATACTTAATACTGTATGTTAATATTTGAACATTCCCTCGATTAGTAACCGTACCCACACCCATCGCGGCCCCAGTCACTTGCGGCACCACTGCGCCGCAGTAAAAGGAACCCGTGTAATACTAAAACAATCAATATACAAAAAGAGAGCATTAGGAACAATGCAGGAACAGTCGGCCGGCATCCATACATCAGCGCGGTCGTTTCACGTCTCATTTGCGATACGCGATTGATAGCGACTTGCATTTTACACCTTATTTCGCTATTTGTACGTTCATTGTAAGTTTTGTATGGTTTTTGCTATATGGAAAATAACGATTAGAGCGATGGAGATGGAGTTGTAGGTTCGACTCCTACTCAGGGGAATGATTGAATAATAATTATTTTAAAGAGGAACACGCGGCGCAGAGTTCCATCACTCGACATGAAGTGTTTCGAAAATTGAGCGATGTGCGCGGAAAATATGATTTTTTACACATTTGTACATAGAACGAATAAAATCAATCTTTTTTCTAAGTCTTCCTACAAAATACATTTACGTTTCATAAAAGCTTCCCGTGTTAACACGATTCTAATTAAATCTATTCTAGTACTAGAATAGATTTTCATTAAAAAACAGTGACTTGAACATTTAAAAAATCACTGTTAACTTAGAATACTTAACTAGGAGCACTCCGTTAAAGCAATTAAGTAAAAATTTTACTTTTAGATAGAGCTCTCGGCTTTATCGAGTTCACAAAAATTCTAGTGAATATTTTAGTAGCGGATATCGATGTCCGCTAACACCAGCTAACACCACGCTGTTTACGCTTTTTGCCAGTTTCACTGAAGAGATTTATTCAAAATTTATGGACACTTCTTGGTTTAACGTTTTAAAATGTTTTCAAAGCATTAAAATGTATGCGCTAAAGGTTTTAGTGACTTAGTTTGAATAAAACAAAATCTTTTAAAGGTGATTATGATTTTTCTTTTATCTGCGTTGACAGCGACATATTACTCGTTGTTAACGATATTTATTATTTTTTTTTAAGTTCAGGCTATATACATCCCGCATGTAGTACGGTAAAGAAAGGGTATTTAGTGTTAAGACACTCTGTGCCCCAAGCACCGCCTCAGTTTTGAGATAATACGGGTTGAATCGCGGAATTCATCATCATCAACAGAGAAAAATTATGTTACTGTAAAAAAAATATATGTTAAATACTAACAAATATATAAAGAGGTCGTAGTGGCTCAATGACAGTTCGATAAACACATGATCATAATATTTTAAATTTAATTTAGCTATCCTCTTATTTCGGTAGACCAAGGAGGGGGAGTTCCGCTAGTTAATGTTTCGAAAACAGTATTCGCTAATCTCGCATGACAAGTAGCGAGGGGTAGGAGAGGGAGGTTACACGTCCACTCAATTAGCTATTCGGTCCCTTTCGGAGAGAATTCATTTTGGATCGAATAACAAAAAGGGTCCCGTTTTGTCATATCACCATTGTAAAATTTAAAATTGTACTTATATTAAATGCGTGCTGTCGTTTAGCGCGTGATTTTAATGTAGGTTTTATTTGTTATTTTGTACGAAATTGAATTGAATTGAAAATTGATGTTTAAAAATATTAGATTAAAACAAAACAAACACTGAATGCTAAGAAAAGTTTCTCAAAATATAATAAGGAAAACTGCATTTAAATCGCTTAAGCCGTTTCAGAGATTAGCGTGCACCAGCAAACCTACGAACAGACTAACATTTTAAAAATAATTGTTTTATGTTTTGTTGCTTCGATAAATGCCTCCAATAAGTTTTTTTTTAATATAATACATTTAATATACATTTACATATACAATGTACGTTTAATTTTATATATAAATATAGTGATTAGATACAGTTTAATTATTATACACATGATGTGTGCATAAGATAAGAGATAAAAAATAAGTAGCAGCTTCTTACTTTTTCTCGCATAGTAGGTAAGGAAGCTTACAACACTCCGTTCTTTAACTTCTACTCAATTTCAGAGATGGAAGTCAATTTTCATGCTTTGTGTATCGGAGCTGGAAATTAAAAATAATAATTTTACCAAGCGGGAATCGAGCCCACAACCAAATTAACAATCAATGATATTTAGTAGTTAATAAAATTCAGCAAATATATATGATCATCATTCAAAAGCTAAAGAAATAAATAAATATTCCTCTCCACACACAATATGAAGATGAACAAGTAAACTCAATGTCTCGTAGTGTACCAGGTAACCCACTCAACCCTCTGACCTCGCGAGTGCCGACGTACTTCAGTGGTTAACCTATTGTTAAGGATTGTGCTTAGATATATTATTATGAGGAAAAAAACTACATTTTCTCAAGAAACTATTAAATCTGAAAATGTCTCGAGTGTTCGTGATAAAGATTTATTTCTATTCGTTTTGTTTAGGTATTTCTTTATATGGAAAAACTTGTTATTTGAATAAGTATGTTTTTTTTATATAAACCAAGCAATCTCAACTGGAAATATAAAACTGAAACACTTTTGTATACGGGTAGTATATTTGTATTACAGTCATATTCTTAACATTAAAAAAATAAAGTTTTTGATTAGAGAAAATGTGTAGTTGAGTTCCATTATTCAAAACTGTTGTTAAAATGTGTATAATATATAGATTGATCTGTCACTAAATATTATTAGCCCATATGATATTAATATAATAAGAATTCAGAATATTTTACTACCATTTTTTTTGTGTTGTTATATGGGTAATTTATTCGAAACCATCGTGGCGTAGCGGCACAGCGTTTAACTATAAATGCGATTGTGGGTTCGATTACCACTCCGGAGAAACACATTATTTTTAAAATCATCAATCACTCTTCGCTCTAGTAAAAGTATAAGTGGAATGCGGCAGAGCGTCATAGGGGTGTGGCACTCTACACGCATTGTCTTGAACTTGGGCGGAACCTGGGAAACGAAGTGACTTAACAATTGGTTCCTTCGGACTAATGCTCTATACAGCGTAGAGTAATAATAATATATATTATACACTTAGGTAACAATTGAAAACATTATAACCCAATATACCCCTACGTAGTCTAGTAAATATAACTGAACGAGCGATCCCGAAAGGAAATTAACAGCAAACAGCCTCCAACCGAAGCGTCGTAACTCATAATAATACACACAAAGTGCCATAAATTCAAAATTTCGTTCGATATCAAGATTCATGAATCATAAATAATAAACGGGGAACAAAAATGTATACGAATGTGTCAGTCCCTGTCAGGCGCTAGGCTGGGGGACGGGGGACGGGGGACGGAGGGACGGCGTCACTGTAGAGAGGAGAGATTTATGTATATAATAACATGCTTTTAATGTGTTAAAAGAAAATTGTAGTGGGCTTAACACCTACTTAAATAAATGTAAAGCAGTTTAACTCCGGACTTTTTTTATTAAAAAAGGAGTGGAAAAATGAAAATAATTAAAAAATAACCTTTTCTACGAGTAAAGAACCAAGTCAAGCGCTGTATTACTGAGCCACGACGGCTTTATGACAAATTCCCTGTGAAATATAAAATAATGAATTTTGTTGTAAAGTGTGATTGGCTACGTCTCAGTATTTGAACTCTTCCATTGAAAAAGGAACAGAGCGTCTTACTACTGATACGTTTCTCTGCTAAATTCGCAAAACATGATGGGAAATTTGAAAAAACATGTTTTGTAGAGATCGAAATTATACAAAATTCAAAAATGAAATCTACATAGACTATATGACTTTATAATTAAATTGTAAGTTTTATTATTAAACTTACAGCAGCATCTATTCTCATAAAAATAACAAAATAAAATTCTCAGTAACTATATATAATTCAACCTAGAGCCCCCCCTAAAGGTACCCTGCACAGCTCCACACGACCTTCGGAAGATTAAAGAAAAAGTTACCAGGAACTCGAGTACACATTCTTTGTGAAGGAAACACAACTTGAATTATTCTCATCGTCTGGAAACAACGCGACTTAAAACTTTACACCTCCTCCTATTGTAAACGGCCCCGTCGCATGAATTACTAAGTTCAGATCAAACAAACAAAGATTTGACGCGCGTGGAATGACAATGTTGTGATGTAGTCAACATAGAAGCAATGGTTGTGGATTCGATACTGTGAGTCATATTAATTAGAAGCTACGTCCGCCGTATGTGTACAACAATTATGAACGAAAATTTAGTTTAATTTCTCTGTGCGAAAATTGAAATAAAATAATAGCTTACAGATATACCTAGTACTCGTATAATATGGTAAGTTATGGAAAGACTCTCAGAGTGGTTGAAGTTAATTTTGTTCGTTACGTACAAATCTGCTGGTGAGATAGGGAACCTGATATATGCGGGCACGCCCACTTTGCCGTCATTATAAATTGCACCTAGTCAGTATTTAAATATCCATTGCCAAAGAACGTAGCCGAACGTAACTTTTATTTCAAATACATCAAACCCACTACTATCGCGATGAGTACACTAGCTGCTACGATTTCTTTAATTTCAGTTCAACTTACATAATAATCAGTAACCAATTTGCAAAATTAATAAAATATACTCAAATTATCATTACCATGTAAAACCTATTTGCACAACGGCAACCATGACTGACCTGACGACCATCCCCCAACTCTGAACGAGGAGGACCGACTTTGATGAAGATGTCTGACTGACTGGCGGTGTTGCGTCTCCACGGTACTTTTTATTTATAGTACTGTGGTTTATTTGTTGTAGGGAAGGTATTTGATATTCTGTATTAAATACTATATTTACATTAGTTTTTAAATTTTGTCGCTATTTTCAACATAGCAGGATAGGCAGACGGAAAATAGTTAATTTTTGTTACATCGCGTGTTGGATTCCGAAACTGACAGCCGTGCTTTGTCTACTACAGTGGGGATATCAAAATAATTATAATACCACACTTTCCTCCGAGCGGGAAGTAAATATATAGCTATCGCTTACAGTCAAACATAGTCCCACTGCGCCACGACGGCTCCGAAACGGAACGAAACGGCTTATTTTATATGTATTATTTTTTATTAAAACAACTTAACGGTAATTTTTTTTAGATCTATCAGATTACTGCAATAAAATTCTATTGTAAAAGAAGTAAATAGAAATGATTAACGCAACTTTCTTTGTTTCTGATTGAACAAAGATTTTACACCTTTATCTTATCAGCGTTGAAATAGCAATAAATCTCAACTTATTACACTAATTATTTAATGATGCTCCTATTTAATTAGAAAGTATACAAATACATTTATTTAAAATTGAAGTTTATGTCTATAATTTCTAAATAATCCTGTTTTCTCCTATTTAATGCATATAGTTATTTATACGATACCAAACACACATTTTTTTGTTTGTCAGTTTTTATATTTTTTCGGCTTTTCTCTGGAGCAGCTGAACTGATTTTTATGAGATTAATACTGAACAATTAAGGTGGTTGAGTAGCAACAGATATAGTTTGATAGGAAAAAACTGCGTTTGTCTTGTGGACAACTCCTACCTGCCATGCCGCCTGATTAGATGTAATGTGATGTGATTATCATGATGTTTCATTTAAAAAGATATCGTAATTTAAACCCCAAAAGATTTAAATTCTATTTTATTTAATGCATAACGATATAAGACAACCATAATAAAATAGACTTACACTTAAAGAAATATTCTTTTCGCCCGCTTTAAATCAAGGGACGAACCCACGCAGTGTCCGCATCGCTAGTCTGTAGTTTACAATAAAATCAGTATTACATAACTATTAGAAAATAAACGTTTATCGTAAAATTTGTAAACAAGTGCCGTAGTAGTGATAAATTCAATTTTGGATTTGAATTGGATGTACTATTGAAAGTTCGGATTAAGCGATTAACCTAAGAACTTTGTTGATATTGTTTTAAAATGGAACAAATCCCTCAGTATTTGTAAATTGTACTTAATTAAATAATAACATTGCAGAAGATCCGTGTCAATATAAGAAGTTTTATATTAATATTATATCTTTAATAAATATGGAGAGGCCAGTAGTGGAGCAGCGGCACGAAGTGTGACTGTAAAAGCGACTGGTTGTGGGTTCGGTCTCCACTCGAGGAGATGAAATATTTACTTAAATGTATATTGCCATTTCTTCGCTCTGGTGTCGAGTAAAGCGCGGCGTTGAGTTGCAATGTCTCCAGAATTCGGCAGAAAGTGGGGAACGGAGTGTCTTAACATTAGCTTCCTTCTGCTTACCCTGCTGTGTGCGGGATACAGCGTGAAGTAAACATGTTCAACATTGCAGCACATTTGGTAAGGACAGTACAGTAGGGAAAGGTGTATTCACATAAATATATCTTTAATGGAAGATAAAAAAATATGCAGATCCGTTAAAAAGTGGTTTTTGAAAATTCTACTTAAGAGTTGAATTGAAGGGCTAGGATGGACCTTCCATTAGCGCTTGAGTTATATAATGCTCTTGTTTTTAAGCTTTTAAAATCGAGGGCTTTATTAAGCTTAGGTGCTCCAGATGAAACTTTGTATTCACGACAATGTTTCTAAAGCGATCAAATATATTACGGTTTTTTAGTTTCAGGCTGTATCCCGCATATAGCAGGATAGGCAGAGGGAAACAAATATTGAGACATTTTGGTAATCTTTGGGACATTGCGTGTCGAGTATACAGTTTTACTCAACACCAAAACGAAAGCGAGGAAATAAAAACAATTCATTACCCCGAATTGGAATCGAACCCACAACCGTACCGTTTACAGTTAAAATGTTCAAGGATAATTTTAATATAATGTTCAATAGAAAACTTATAGTTTAATAAAAGTATCTTCAACATCTTTGTAATAAAAATATTTTCTTGTAGTTTAGTAGTAACGATAACATATCTCGCAAAGTTAGTTCTGTTTTCAATAAATATCGTACATCTAAGATGTCTGTGGAATGCTCTAAGCTGCTGCTCGTAATATAAAAGTTGGGTTTACAATGAATTATGAACAACTTTGAAGTTCAAAAGATTACTTCGTAGAAAAATTAGATATTTTATTACTATTTGTAACAACCAAAAATTTAACAACAATACCAATATGACATTATAATGTAAATATGTCATATTAGTATTGTTAAGGATTTGGTTATTCACGATGGTTATAGATTTCACTGGAGAAATTTAAAAACGAAGAACGTTAAAATACATGTTGGTTCAAACACCAATTTTATAAAATAACACAATATTTTAGGTAAAAAAACCTTGTTAAAAAAAATATACCAATAAAAATCATCCTAAATTACTAGCAATAACCGTAACAGAACGGAAAACATAGCATCTAAAAGGTTTAGAGATTTGAATTTTGGCACGCTTCGAGAATTGGCAGCCGACAAAGGAAGCGTCGTCAGCTCCGAGAGCCTCAACACAGCTACGTACAAATCATCGAAAAGGAGAAACAAACGCAATTGAATACAGGATGTGAATTTTTAAACGAAACACTATTTAAAACTCTGCAAATATCCAATCCCCTTTGCGCCGCATCCGCGAAACGCGATAAAGAACAGTCAAGAGACATTTTATTTACTTACACTTCTTGCCGTCGGAGCGCTCCTTGCGCGTTATTCTATTTCGAGTTCACGGGCTTCGACACGATTCATAAATACGGTCGCTTCTGTATGAAATTATGCATTTTAGAAATGTAAAATGGAAGTATTGTTAAAAATATGCAAATTTAATTTGCTGATAAAATGTTAAAGTGATTATATCATAAAGTTATTTACACTACACTACGCTCCTTAGACGTCATATAAATATGTTACACATTGTACGTACTACGTACAAACAAACTTAAGTATTGTAGCTTTTACTAATATAATAAAGACAAAGGTGAAAACAATCAATACTAACCTCCCATCGCAACATTTGTACTTAATTATTACAAGATCCGCCAACATCTTCAAAAGGTAAGGCAACGTTCCCTCTCAAACGATTAAGCTCCAGTTTACTTAAAAGGAATTATCGCATTGTTTGGACTGATACTGGCAATTCAATGATTTAATTATTTACAAAAGACAAAATATACCTGGCGCTGAATTCGAATGAGTATTCTCGCTGTCAAAACTGTTGAGTACCCTGTCCCACTTGTCCCCACTCTCCCCCCGAGTCGGCTGAACGATGAAGTATCAGGACGTGACTCGGAAACACCGATAAAATTATTCGAACAAGCTGCGTTACACATTTTAAACATGTTAAGGAAAATATACGACGCGAGAAGGTAATGAGGTCTCGTGTCGACTGAAACGTCGTTCAGTTCACTTCAGTTCGGTTTAGTGCGCGCGATTTCTAATATTATAGCAGTTTATGTTAGTTTTATTGCAAATCTGAATTTTACATTTGCATTAAAGCTATCGTATTCTATTCATTCAGGAAGTGCTTCACTGTACGTACATGCAGTGGTTGTGAGTTTGATCATCTAGGAGAAAGGTTTTCTGGTCAGATCAGGTGAGGTTTTTAAAATAGGATGCGCGATGGAGGAGATGTAAAAAATATCATTAAGTTTATATGAAACTTAATGATATTTTTTACATCTCCTCCTATTATAACGTTTTTTCATATTATAACGTTTTATTTCCTCGAGTAAGTACCTACTATACTACATATAGCTTGAATACAATCAAAACTATATAATTATGTAGTAACTAGAGTGTTTAATTATGATATTTATAAATAACCTTACATGATTATCATTCGTCCAGTCGTCGTCGTCGTCCAACGTCGTCGTCGAAAAAGCGACTGGTTGTGGCGAAAAGTGAGAAACGGAGTGTCTTAACACTAAGTTCCCACAGTCTACCCTGCTTACATACATACAGCGTAAAGCTGAATTAATTTTGATTTTAATTTTAATTTACTATCATATTTGAATATCAAATTAATCTATATTCATAATATATTTAAAACTTTCTCATTACTAACTGACTCACAAATCGCGACTTTGTTAGCGAGTACTAGACAAAACACTCCCCCAGGGAGTGCCGTGGGAGGGCACTCTAAGGCAGGGTCTCTCGAAGGTCCTGCGTGAACAGAATATGTCCGAACACATGTAAACGAAGTTATTAATAATAGAAATAATATAAACACATATCTTGTTTAAAAAAACATATTTAATAAATAATTTACTTGGTGTCATATTGATAATATGATTCCATTTCGCGTGTAATAATGAAGATCCTAAAAAAATTATTACCCAAATATAAAATTGATGTTAAGCATACCGTTAAACGCGAACTGCCTTTTTATTACGTCAGCTAATGGATTGTAAAAACTGGTTTTCTATTGTTTTGCTTGATTAAAATATTTTTTGTTACAAAAACTATAAATTTGATAACTTTTTTAATACACAATTGTTTTGAGACGTATACTGACGCAGAATTTTTTAATTAAAACAGCTTCACGATGTATCCCGCACACAGCAGGATAGGCAGAGGGAACCTAGTGTTAAGACACTGTCACCGAATTCGGGAGGCATTGCGTGTTGAGTGGCGGAACTCAACGTCGCGCTTTGTCTCCACACCAGAGCGAAATTAATATTAATATTTTATTTCCTCGAGCGTAAATTAATATTTTATTTCCTCGAGTGGGAATTGAACCCACAACCACTCGATTTAACAGTCACACTTTGTTCCCCCGCGCCACGACTGGCCTCAGAATTCTTAAAATTATTTTATGTAATAATGAATATGTAAAGGTTTTTTTTCCCAGCTTCAAGCCGTATCCCACATAAAAGCGGTAAGCAGAGGGAACCATTCCCATTAAGACTACCATTCTCCACATTCCGCCGAATTCTAGAAGCATTACGTGTTGAGTGGCGGAACTTAACGTCACCATTTTACGTCCTCTGAGTGGAAATGGAACCCACAACCTGTCGCATTTACAGCCACAAACTTACGCTATGTAATCATAATTCGTAAGAAAAATTAATACAAATGTAATATTTAAAATAATAGCTATATTTAAGAGTCAGACGTACTTAAATATCTGCCCTATTGGGATCTATTATTAATAAAATGTTTAATAAAAACTATTATAAAAATGAAAACTATTTAGTTCATGTATTTTGCATATTTTTATATTAAATAAATAAAGAAAGAGAGCAGTAACAAATCTAGTAAGTACCAATACCCTTAAACCTCCAAGAGAGACACCTTGTATATTTAACATCAGTCACGCGTAACGCCGTCATTTGTAGCGCAATGTGCCGCCCGTTCTTATTGATGCGGGTGTTAATCTACCTCCGAGTCAACTCTACTGTTATCTAATTACTACGTAGATTAGGAGAGTTGTCTATGCTTAAGTAAACGTAGATTTTTACTGTTCCACGATATGTTCTGCTAATAGCAGAGTAGGCTGAGAGAACGTAGTGTTAAGACTCCCCATTACTTCCACTTAATGCTTACTTTAAATAAACTCTTTCTTTCAAAATCAACACCACGTAAGGTACACTGGTGCAGTAAATTGGGCACATTGGTTTCACAACAAACTATATATATATTTAGAGTGAATCCTGGCTGTAGATATCATGCTTAGTGTTCACGGATAGGTCAAGCTTATAGTTGATAATAATATTATATAATTATATTTCATGTTATTGTCGAAAGTAAATTAAAAAAAGAATTGACATCTAAACAATGACATAAACACAAAATATAATAATTTACCTAAACCTCATATTAAATATAATATATTCGTTCGTCGCCTAACTAGGTAGGTTGTAACGTTTAGTCTCGATATTTAATATGCAATATTTAAATAAATATTGAATAATATAAAACGAAGTGAATCGACACTAATTTCCATTAGACTTACAAACAATCCTGGAAATGCTTTCATCATGAAATGCCCGCGGGAACCTAATTCACGCATTGTAACTAAGAGGAGGAAACATCAAGTTCTTGTAATGTCACTCAGTGTCTCGAGCGTGTTGGACACTTACGACACTTGATGTGTACACTATGCTTCAATGGGTAGAGGAAGATACCAATGGTTAGAAAATATATTTACCTCTTTTACGTATATACATTTGTATTAAATTTTAATGATAATGAAGTAAATGCCTTTTACATTTAAAATTTATACTTGAAACTTAATGTATCCATAAAGATACGAGCAAACTTAAAATTGAATTACATTTTATGAAATATTCGTGCAGTTGCAGTATTTCATAACCGGAAGTAACGTAGAAGCCAACAGTGGACGAAACTAATCAGTCGAGACGCGCGCTCTCCTCGAGATCTGCTAGTAGGTACCTACACAGTGCGTCGGCATTACTGCGCCAGGGTTGCTACAGTAGCTTACAATGTCATGGTGTTTTAGAAATATAGAACTGAGATTTTTTTGTTTGAGGTCGTCGTGGGTAATTATTTTTTTTTTCATTTTCTCACTCTAATTGGAAGATAAAGTGCGGCGCTGAACTCCGTTGCTGAGCACGCAAAGTCTTGAAAATTAAGCAATGCAGGGCGAGCTGAGTATCTAAACACTAGTTGTTTAGATACTCAGTTTGCCTACTTTTCAGCCGAATTCTAGAGGCATTGTGTGTTAAAGGGCGGAACTCAACCACGCGCTTAACCTCGACACCCGTGGTCAGAGCGAAAGAATGAAAATATTAAATATTTCAATTCTGTTACTAGCATGACTTTTTTGTTTTATCCTAAAACGAGTCGCGCGGCGTGCAGGTACTTCCTGACGCTACACAAACAGCACTATGGACTTATAATACATGTATCATATAACAGTTATTTATAAATGCAAATATTATGCACACTGGGAATATATTGTAGAAGTAACAATATTTATATTTCAATTTATTTAAAATTCTGTAGTTATTCTGGAAATAAACACAAACACTGTTTCAATTTACAATTACGCAGAAACTGTTGAAAGTACATAAAATAAATATGTATTTACAAAATGTATTACAGACAGTTGCGCGTCATGTCACAGCGACAGCGGTGCAGTATGTTACTGTAAACACGTCACACATAACAAGACAAAGCGCGGAGATGAGTAACGCCACTGAACGCGCAATGTCTCGGGGATTTGGGCAGAAGGTGGGGAACATAGTATCTTATTAGCAGGTCAATTTTGTCTACCTTAGCTATATGGGGCTACAGATTTTTTTTCTTTATGTATTTTATAAGTTCTCACTTTGTGCTAAATATCTTAACTGCAAGTCCACGGGAAGTACCCCAAAATGTAGCAAAATCGATGCAAAAATGCTTATATCTTTTGAAAGCGTTGACTAAGAAGTTTAATTTTTTATATGAGGTACGGAACCTTAAAACGAGTATATATTAATACGGTGTTCTTTTATTCTACCACAAAATGAATACTTTACTTAATTTATAAAGTATATTTTCAATTATATGTTCAAGAGACAAAAACAAATATTATAAATATTAGTGGAAATCTCATATGGCGGGGCTCTCGTAAGTACTGTATCTCATTAGGGCGAGTATCACCGCGGGCTCCTCACGACGCGTGTCTTAATCTCACTGGATTGTACTAAGCGGCTTCTCTAGAGATACCTAATTTTAATTATAAAAGGATATTATAATTATTTAAAGATACTCAGATGTCGTGGTGCAGTCGGCACAAAGTGTGACTGTAAAACCCACTGGTTGTGGGTTCAAGGAGATGAAATATTTACTTAAATTTACATTTCCATTTCTTCGCTCTGGTGTCTCAACACGAAATGCCTCCAGAATTCGGCAGAAAGTGGAGAACGGAGTGTCTACACTAGGTTCCCTCTGCCTACCCTGCTGTGTGCAGTGGCACAGCGTCTAATTTTAAATGTTGTGGGTTCGATCATCAAATTCAAAATATTATTTATTCAAAAGTACTTATAATAGCCTTAGGAATAATAAATATTTTGAATTTGAATTTGATCCCCACTCGTAGATCCCCAAATGATTATATTTGAATTATTTTCATTTCCCTACTCTGGTAGATAAAGCGCGTCTCTAAAATAGGACGGAAATTTCTTTGGAAATTTCCGTGTTATAAGGAAAAGGCGTGGAGCTATTTCTATAGTTATTTATTTAAAATATACAATAAAATTTTAAATGAAACTATTTTAACCGGATTAATCGCGTATATTTTGTATTTTTA
>DWAP01000672.1:0-19485 GCA_018230625.1 Heliconius eleuchia
AAACCAAACTGTCTATCTGATAAATCAATCCCACTTGATGTCAAATGATGGACAATGCGAGAAGCAATAACTCGTTCAAAAAGTTTTCCCACTTCATTAAGCAGAACTATAGGCCGATAAGATGAAGGATTCTCTGCCGGTCGGTTGTCCTTTTGTATAAGTATTAAGTGTCCATCTTTCCATAATGAAGGGAAAACTCCCTGTTCAAGACAGGACGTAAACAGTCTGCGTAGTCTTTCCTCTAACTTGTTTAAGGTTAAGATTTTTGCCCAGATTATACCCGGGACACCATCAGGACCAGGGGCGGCTTTTTTGTTGCGTAATCTAAGTACTGCTGCTTTTAGTTCACCCTGCGATACAGATGGTCCATATTAGTCCATATTAGTCCATATTAGTTCAACTAAAGGGAGTCACATACATGGAGGTATAAACTCGCCTTTATGCGGAAAAAGAGTCTCTAAAATATTTTTTAAAGTTTGTGGCTCTAGCGTTTCTGTCAGAGGAGGTGTCCAAGGGCGTAGTTTATTTCGAACCATCAAATATGGACGACCCAATGGATCTCTATTAAGGGAATCTAGCATTTTGGTTGAAACATTCCCTAACACAAATACAAGCGAAATTATTTGATTGAAAATTAACTTTAACGATATTGCTATTAAGCTTTTTATCTAATTTATTTTAGTATTAAAATTACCTCAAACTTACAAATTCTGTAAAAAATTTTAAATTTTGAATTATTTTTCGAAACTTATTAATTATAAATGTAAAAAATACGTAAATAATAAATACTTTAAGAATATTAAATATTTCAATATAAAATAACAATTTGATATGCATTCAGTGGGTACGTGTTGGCCGACATCAATGTAGTGCATCGGGTAAGCTCTAAATCAGGCGGTTTACGATCCTCCCGCCGCTGGGAGCATCTTGTGATTGCTTAGATCCAGCTTATACTGTTATCTATTCGATACACGATAACATTAAGGAAGTATTATATTTTTTTGTAAAACAATTTGTTACTGTAACAATAATGTATATTTATTTAAAATAAACACCTCCAATGCTGTATCCCGCACACAGCAGGGTAGACAGAGGGAACCTAGAATTTAGACATTCCCCACTTTCTGTCGAATTTTAGAGGCATTGCGTGTTGAGTGGCGAACCTCAACGCTCAGCTTAAACATGTAATGAGAATATTAATAAACAATTATTTATTTCCCCGAGTCCACTCGGTTGCGGGTTCAATTTGGTAATTGCCATTGCGCTACGACGGCGTCAAATGGACGGCCTTGTCTTTGCGGCGAAAGATGAACATTAAATACATCAAATCATTCCTCGTAGTAGTGATCAATATAGTGTGTGTTGAAAGTTATTAATTACTTAATGGTTTGGTAAACGATAGTATGCCCTGGGTATGAAATGTTCGCTACACTCAATTTTAAAGCTATCGTTGTCACTAATAAATAATTTAAAAGTAATTTGCAAATTTTAAAGTCTATCTTTTCTCATCTTTCAGCATTAACTGCAGACCGGCGGTAATTTATATTTGTGATTCAAAACATGAATTAAATTGTTATCTTGAATAAATATGTACATGAGGCCGTAGGAGAGCGTGTGACTGTGACGCGATAGTTGTGGTTGTCCCACTCGGGGTAATGAATATATATTATTTATTCATATTTTCATTTTTTCACTCTACTACTAAGGCAAAAGTGCGGCATTGAGCTCACTCAATATATAATACCTCGAAAATTTGGCTGTAAGAACAGTGTTTGAATACTGCTGGAGCTGAAAAAAAAACTCTTAAATATTTTTTTTGACTTTTCAACAAATCCGTAAACTAAAGAAGAGTAAACAAAATCTAGAAGTAGACTCATAAAATGTTTCACATAAACAATGCTATCAAATGCGAAAAAGCAATATAGCAAGTTGTATGCGCCATAAAACTTAAACTAGCAAATACAGGAAACCAAACAATACCGTCTTTATGTGTGTATTTTAATATATTTGGATCAGTTAAATAAACATTACATTGCCAATAAAACTTTACTCATACTGAGTGACTGACACACAACGTACAGACCATACTACAGGATTTAATAAAATTTAAACTTGGAAAACTTGTTTCCTTGAGAATTGTAGGAGCAAGGAGTTTTCGAAATTGGAACAAAACGTATTACTTCTGTTAACCTCTTCAAGTCCATGCTAACAAAGTTGCGGGCGACGACTAATTTAGTGTATTCGATTTACTGACACTTTACTACCTTATTTTACTATTTCAATAATATGAAATAGCATTTTATTTTATTTTGGTATGAACTGGCTCACAGGGGGATGGATTGACTTGGATGATGAGGCTTAGGTGCCTTGGAAAAATAAAGTGGTTGATGCCACCATCTGGTAATCAAAGGCAAATTTATTTGAAAAAAAAAAGATATTGGCACCTTTCTCGAAACAAAATTAGGATTTCATGTAAAGAATGATCAAAAAATTATAATAATTAATCGCAATAATAACACCAACTATTATATATAAATATGCCTTCAACCAAAAAGGAAAGGAAGTACTTTCTATTATAAAAAAAAGTAAATAATAATATTTGAAACTGAACAAAAGATTTTTTTGATCCTTTGTAATCTGTTTAATCTAAAGGAGAAACCAATGACTTGTATAGTTTAGTTCTTTTGGTATATTTGAATTGAATGAATATTCAATCAATCCATTTCCATCTGAACGTAAGAAACGAAAGTCATTCTGCTGGCAAGAATCAACACAGAACATTTATTTTACCCCTTTTTATGAATGTCATGTCCATAAAATTTATTTCATAATTCTCTATATCATATTATTAACTTCAGCGCTCAGACACATTAATCTTGTTTTTCTTGTATTTTTAAGGTCTGCTGTTGCGCTACGATGTCCTCCATACCTTATCTGTACTTTAATTGACACAAATATATTAATTTTAACAGTTTAATATCAGTTAATAGTTAGATACAGGTAAAATATTATAGTTAGTCTATTGTACACAGTTATTTTGATACCTTTTGAAATTTATTGTAGACCGTCAATATGGTATATATAAAGAACATATGTAATCACGTATATAAAGTTTATTTATAAAGAAACTGTTATATACAAGGTTTAAACGACACAGTATCAATAATAACATATATTAAACATCAGTAAGACAAAGTAGTGGTCTGTTTGGCAAATAATAAAAGCCGCAAATTGTGTAGTAAGGAAAACGTAAAACAATAACGCTCGTAAAACTGAACGTTAGCAATAGATAAAGTGATGGTCGTTAAAATAATAGTACTTAAATGTTCTGGACCACAAGCTGTCTATCTAGTCCATTCATGTCAAAAAAAAAATTCTTTTGTCGTCCTTCCTGAGGTTGTCGTCGTAACTAACTGTTAACGGGATGGTATTCGATCCGCAATCGGGGAAGGAGTCTGTAATTTCATATAATAGATGTATTGAGAGATGTATCTTTTAATTTATTGGGTTTGTAAAAAAAATTAAATAAATATAATTTTATATTATTTATTGCACAAGAAAGATTTAATTCATAAAATTATTTTCGTTATATCCATGTTTGGGGCTGGAGACAAAATAATAAGTACTTTAATTCTGCAGTATTTTTTACATAAATATTAAAAAAAATACTTATTAAAATATAAAATACTTATATAAAATACTTACTCAGAATCCAACGCCTCACCTTATCTGATTGACATTCAGCCAGACCTGTATGTGTAGCTTACAACCTACATTATTCAAAACTATATCAATTTCCCCGAATAAAATTTAACTTTCTCGATTTTTACACGTTAAAACGATTTTTACTCGATTAATCGTGGTGGTATTATTTTCAAATACAAAAATCATCATTACCATTGTAAAATAACAACATTTTTTTATATATTACGGTTTTTAAAAACCCAAAGCATGTCTATATAAGTAGAAGATTACCCTTCAAGCAAGGTAATCGTCGAAACGACCTTAATAATTCAAACAGCTGGACGATGCACGTCCCTTGTTGTTCTTTTGTATAATTAAATGTAAACAGCGGAAAATTGCTCAACATATGTAATGTATTTATCTACTATGTGTTATATTTATGGTTTTTTATGGTCGCGCATTCGAAAGATTAACATAAATTTAAGTAATATTTAATGTATCGATAGTTCAGTCGATAGACCGTCGTGGTCCAGGGTCATAAGGGTGTGACTGAAACACGACGGTTGTGGGTTCCATCGCCTAATATTCTTTTCTTCGCTATTTCGAATATTTTCATTTCTTCGCTCTGGCACCAAGACAAAAGCCCGGCGTTGAGTTCCGCCACTCAACACGCAATGCCCCGAAAAATTCGACGGAAAGTGGGGAACGGAGTTTATGTTTCCTCTGCCTCCCCTTTTGTGTTTGGCATACAGCGTGTAGCTGATTCAATTTGTAACTATATTTATTTAACAATATAAAACATTGTCTGCTCTGTGGCCACAAAAACTTACCATTAAATGATCTATTAAAACTATGGATTCACCATGGCGATGACATGAGTGCCCTATTACGTTGCAGGATGAGGAGCTTGGAGCAATATCTAGGAACTGCAACCCAAGTCTAGGTTTAAAGGGCCCTTTCAAAATCCACATTAACGTTCACCTCCGTTTTCCGAGCTCTCCTACTCCTCTTTCTACAAAAAAACCTCGGACAATAGAGGCGAATTATGGGTTTCTTAGGTATCAATGGAATGGAGTGTCTTAACATTATATTTCCTCTGCGAACTTTGTCATTTGCGGGACGCAGTGTGAAACTGAAAAAATAAATAAATAAAAAGTCAATCATTACAAAAATATCGATAAAAATAAAAGTTATTTATTTTTAAAAACATGATTTAACATTCAAGTCAAATACGAGATAAAATTAGAAGTTTAGGTTCTTTGAGCAAACTTAGGACTTAGAGCTCTGTTACTTGAAGATCGCAAAGAAGTTTTAAATGCATTCCACAATCCAGCGAAGTTGCATGTAACGTCACAACTTGCTAACTATTTAGACAATTTAACTTCTAAACTGCTCGGTTTTAGTTACGAGTTATCCTTTATGAATATTATTATGTTATAGTCAAAATGTAAATTTCCGTTTAAATAGCTTAGAAAGGATATTTCAGACATACATAAGTATATAAAGTTTTTAAAATATTAGTAATTATAAAAATTAATTTGCATTGCTCAAATCTTAGTTTCTCCTTAAAAATATTAGAAAAGAATTCACGACAAAACAAGAAATAATAACAGAAGACAAAAATACAGCGCGACGTATCACTAACTTACCTCTGTTTATTCTATAAAATATGATTTCTAATCTACATATACATATGTATAAACATGTACAATAAATAAATATTTGTCACTTAATAATCTATATATGGCAAATCCCTTACAGTTATTGCTTTATAACATGCCTACCTTTCAAATAATTACACATTAAACTATAAATATTACTCCCTTAAGGATCGTTAAGTCTCTCTTCCGATATTATTTATATCCTTTCAACATTATGGCCCTAATGGGTTATCCTGAAACATCATCATGGATCACATTAAACATCTTACTTCTATAGAATTATTAATTATTAGTTAGTAAATAAAAATCATGACAAATATTGTCTAACTATGAAAGCAAACTGATCATCTTGCGTACGCTCAACACAAAAACAAAATCAAACAGAGACGACCTAACCGGCAAACTTGAATGTGTGAACGAGACGAAAGTGGCAAACTTCCAAGATGAATTTGATGTTTCGAAAGAACTTCAGTACAGAGAAGACGGTCTCGGGTGGAGGGGGCGGGGGGAAGGCCAAAGGAGCTCTAGGAGCTGGCAGGAACGCCAAGCGACGTGATCGTGACCGATACTCGTGTATGGAGGAGCACCACTACAGGACCCATCTGTTCTTCTCAGCGCCTAGGGCCAGTACCCAGTATAATGACGGCTCAGGTAACTCGGGAAGTAAGGATCGTAGCTTATATAGTGTGCAGTGCAAGTTTTGTTTACCTCGAGGCCACGTAGGTGACTCTATGTGACTATTTACTGCCTCTACGCGATTCAAATTGTCTTCTAATGAAAAGGTTTGCATGTATCGTCAATAATATATTATTGTATGTATGTATATCTTCTTTTCCCTATATGTATATTTGTGTCTATTTCATTTAACGAGTGTGTTGTATAACTAAAAAAGTAATGTAAGGAAAAAAACGAACACTGTCAAATCTATTTATACTGAGTGACAACTGACGGGACAAGCAAAATATTACGAACATACATACATTACGTTAGCATATGCAGTTAACAGAGTTCTATAAATAATTTTGAGGCACTTACAGCACTTGCGTTGTAATTATGGTAAACCAATTTAGTTATTATCTTGAAAAGTATTTAGGTGTTCATAAAAGGATTTTAAGTAATGCTAGAAAAATCTTAGCTTAGGTAGGTACATTTATAAACAAATAATGAAATTAATAACATTTCTATACTTATTAACAAGACTAAATTATTCCATGTTGTTATGACTGTAACCTATTCATCATACATCCTGGCATCAAACAAAGCAAGATTATATATTTAATAATAGACGAAAATATACAGTTTTTTAATGAGAACTAAAAGTCACACCCAAATATTTACCATGTTAGGCACGCTATTGAAGCGAAGTCTATTTTAGGGGTGTGATAGTACCATGACAACATGTGGAAATATTATATATTCAATATCCAAATGACGTTTTTTATATTATTGCCTATTCTGGATTTGAAATAACACTCATCAGGTTTTATGTTAATTGATATAAGTCATCATTTTTTCCACAATTCTTTTAACTATGTGGTCTTGATTCTTTCTTGAAAATCAATTGGCAGAAAAGTAAAAAATGCAGTGTAGGTTCTGAGCTTATCCTCGAATAATAAAACTCATTTCAGCAAACCCAAAAAAAATGTGGAACATGGTAAATGTATTTATTTGAGCAAATAATAATTAATGATTTTCTCAAATTTCAGAACGATGTGGACCAGTCATCGGTGGCGGGACGGGGCCGGAGCCCGAGCCCCCTCAGCCGTTGGTTACCAGGGACCCTTCGGTGTCCCTCATGAGATGGGACAAACCGCCCTCGTCGGAACGAAGACGGACGGAGCCAGTGTCTTTGGCAACTTTGGAGAGAGACTGTTTCGTGATACCCGCTCACGCGCTAGACCGATTCCTGCCTGATGGTGTCCCCGTAAGTTATATGCTCATGTTATGGTATGTTTTAATCAAATAGACAATCATAATTTTCACTTATTAAAAATTTGTTACACTTATCCTAATATAGTCCTATTAAAAATCTAAATATTACCATAAATAAATCACCTAATTTATTGAAATAAACAATAGTATTGGTTTACATTACATTTACTACTTTTTTTGTTTTTTTCAGCTACCTGTACCTCCGCCAACGCCGGAGAAAGGAATGGCGACAAAAACCCAAAACTCACTCAGCATACTCGAAGTTGCCGATCCAAAGCTTTGTATCTTAGCGCATTTAATGAGCCCCTTAGAACCTATAGAGCCTATCCTAGAATCTCCTCTTGTCAAACCTTTGACGAAACAGAAAGCTGCCGCTGGTGAGCTACTCAGCGACGTAGCCCACGCAAATACAGCTGTCGGCGGAATGTTATTAGCTAATATGGAAAAGAATTCAGAATTCCCATTCATATCCTACTACGTAATAAATACTACGCAAACTGATCCATTGCTGTTTTACAATAACATGAGAAGTGCCTCTTTATCAAAGTTTGACCCAAAGACTATGAGATATTCCGCAGCCCACACGCTGGACTTGTACAGTGAAGTGGCCATGATCTGTCGGCCTCCGTTCAATGATCTCGCTGGTGGACCAAAAAAATCGCATACACCCACTACTGGGTTCATTATTAGTGTTTATAAGGTAAATTGCTGATATCGTATATAGGTATAATTTAAAATAACCACCTATTTGTTGTAAATGTAAAAACTAGATTTTTTCTTTGACATTGACAGAATAAATCAAAACAAAAATAAAAATATAAACAAAATTATTAAAAACTATAGTCAACTTTAACTTTAACTAAAACTTTAACAATAATTAGAATATTAAAAATAAAACTTTTTTATTTTAATTTATAAAAGATGTTCAAAGACAAGACAAATATTTCAGGTATTCGAAGGAGACGACGGCGAGCGTTTCGAAAGGAATTGGTTATACTGGACCGGAGCAAGAATGCTCTACCGACATCTGCCACACTCGGTGGGAATGAGGAAAATCGCGTTACACAAGTCCGTAGCAGCTCATGGCGATAAAATGTATCTTTTGGTGTGTGAATGTGCAAATTTGTTAGACGATTTGTCTGGCGCGGCCATGCTGGTGACGGCGCTGAGGGCCAGGTTGTGTGGGTATACTGGGCTGTACAGACCGATACAGGCTTTCTAGTAGGTCTAGGGTTGCTTCACTTGGGATTTTAACATCTAATCAGTCTATACGACAGTTCAAACGTTCTCGGCTCTATTTGTCGGTGTAAGAAGTGAGAAATTAAATGTCGAAGAGTGTATCACTCAATCGACAGAATTAAAGTCATTATTCAGTAACAAAAAATAAAATTAAGTTAATGCAATTAGCACCACAACGGCTTATTCACTAAGTTTATCTTATAATAAATTAGGTCATTATAATTCGAATAAAAAGATAATGTGTTTGTGCCAACTAACTAAAATGAAACAAGAAATTATTAGATTGGACAATTTATACTTTATTCGAGGACATACAAATCAGGAATTGTATAGAAAAATATCCAGCAATATTTTGTACGTAAGTAAGTGTGTACGTAACATTCTAATCACGAATGTAAAAATAAAAATAATTAATATTGATAATACATTTATTAATAACTAAGAGAAGTATAAAATCACCATTTTAAAGATTCCAAGTATGGCGACCTTAACATCTGCAAAAGGTTTTATGGGAACATCATTTCAAGAGCTTTGGAGAGTTTCATGGAGGATTGTTGGAATTAGATTCGATACTATTGTAGATATTTCTAGAATACTTATATATTAAAAAATCTCATCGAATTATCGATTTTTACAGATTTTGCTATAAATTATTTTTGCGCAGCACTGTAGTGTTATTCTTAAGAAAAGTTATATACAAATCAATATATATAGATGATTGAATGAAGAAAATATTGTTAAACATCAGCATGTACATTATAAAAATATTATATAAAGAAACTGCCACCACCTGACATGAAAAATACGATCTTTTTCTCGGTTTTGACATATCCTGTAACATATCACTGAACAGGCAGAGAAATTACATATTAAAAATCTATAAAACATCTTATTTCAACATTTTAAAACCAATTTATCTCATTCACGGCTAAAAAACAAATTAATTTGTAAATAGATTTTTTTACAACTAGTACAAAACACCCTAGAACTATATATAATGCAAATTTTATTTAACTGTTCAAGATTTATATAATAATAGTTATATGCAAATTATCATACTGTAGTATATAAACTATATGTATAACTGCTGATGGCAGTCCAGTATTAAAGCGAATAGTGAGATATGAAGTTCAAATTAGTAGTTTTATAAAGTTAATCGCAGTACAGCATGGTTTTCAGAGGCCCAAAATTTATGTAAAAAATATTAAAAACGAAAATCTTGCACTGCACAGTCATAAATATCTTTAATATATATATTTAAGGCATAATATAAGGGTGTGCTAGCGTAGCGTTATTTAGAATAATTATGTTATATATTAACTATCTTCTAAAAGATGTGTATTTTGTATTCTTCCTATAGTTTATTTCGAAAAATTAATAAATATAATGCTATGCATCATCGTTGAATTTTCCCGCCTCTTTATATTTGTAATGTTATGACAATAATAATTAAAAAAAACTTTTGATGTTGACAGCTACGCAACACACCCGCGAGTTATATTTAAATAGATTAAGAAGGCACTAATAATTTAATTATTCCGACGCGTTTATTTTGCAATGGTGCTAAACTAGTCAATTTAAAAATTAGTTAGAAAGCTTGCTAGACATCTGGCATGCTCACTTTTAACACCTAAGAAAGACAGCGAAAATATATTTTAAGTAAACAGTATTACGAAAAAGGGTCGATTATAGTTAAGTTAATAAAATTAAGATCTTTACCGACTCTCCCTTTGCCAACAGAATGCCTTCTTAAGTAGTCTTAGATAGCGTAAAACCTCAACTTTAAATTTTAATTCACAACGCAGTATTTCTTCACTTTTGAAAATAATATGTAGAGCAAACTATTTTAGCTTAAATAAAAAAAAATCCTACGAATACCTAGAATCAAGCTAGATTTACTTGTATTATCAAATTTTAATATAATTGTATTGATCGTTTTGTAATTTACTTAAAATAAAAAATTAAAGGGCATTAAATCACAGAGGTGTCATTTGTTATTCTTGTAAGAATAAGCTTTCGCTTTTTGCAAGCTCTGTTTTTAATGACCAGCGTTATTAATTTTAACTTTTTTTTATGTCACACAGCGTTATTTTGTGAATATTATTTTAACTTAATTCGCCAATTTTTTTACTACAATATAATTTTAGGTATGGATAAGTTTCATTTATGTAACTATTGGTTTCAGTTTTCAGTTTTCATTATTTTCAAGGAAAGTTGGTAATATTTATATTCATATATTATGTGTAGCTTGATTTTAGCCTAAGCTTTATATAAGAAATACATGTCAACACACTGCCATGTTTATCACTTCTCATATACTTTTTAGGTCTATATCACATTTAAATTTTAAAAAATGTTAAGAATTTTGCCATATTACTTACCACTACTAAATTGAAGTTGCTTATAACTTGACTATAGGTGTAATTTGACTAAATAAAATTACAAAAAAATATGTACAGGACAGTAGACGAATCGTGGCCGACCTGAAGTTAGCTGTAGATCGCAGCGCAGATTTTACTTTAGGATTTTTTCTTAGTTGATTATGTTCTACAGGAGTGAACTATGCGCAAAAGTTTATATAATGCAACTTCAGGGCGGCCCCAACTAGTCAGCCATACTGTAAGTTATCCTTCTGTGATGTGCATGTGACACAATTGCCAACAATGTGCTCATTTTAAAACCACATATGAAGGGTGCTAATAACTGTTTTCTTCAGAAAAGTATACAAAGTGTTAAATTGAAATTAAATTGCTATATTAGAAATAAATTATTTTATAAAGAAAAAAATGTTTTATTTTATTATGGCAACAATTTTGGAATATCTTTTAAAATTTTTTTCTGTAATTTTTAACAATTACCAACTCAAATTATTAATTTGTGTACAAAAAAATTACTATTTTTATTAATTTAGCAATAAATATACACCCTAGTGTCAGGGTTGTACCAATTTAGGTTATAAGTTAAGAATGTTTTAGAATAATCATATTTAGCTTCAAAAGCTAGTTTTCATTGTGGGCGAGGCTCTTACATTTAGAAATGTAAATTTGAACTATTTTTATAATTAAATAATTAAATTAATACTATATTTTTATTTACCCTAACTTTCCCTCTTTAGGTTAAAATAAAATGTATGTGCATCATAAAACAATTAGTAAATTTAAATATGTTTTAAAATTTTATTTACCTTCAAAGGAAAGGAAAATATTTAGAAGTGTAGTTGGAGAAAAATAAATTATAATAAGCATATAAGTATAATATTTGATGAAGTTTGGATGGTTCCAAGAGATGAAGGTTTAAGTCCTGCTATTTTTATATTGTTACATGTTTCAAAATTATTTCATTAAAGCAATTTGGTATGCCACAATATGTAAATAAAACTTTTTATAGTACAATAATTTATTAAAATATAATAACAACTAACTATATCACTATTTTGAAATTAATATCCTTTGTGCCCTCGAAACCTCCTTCTATTATCCAGCTGAAAACCAAAAACACATTTTCAATATACAACTAACCTGCAGTACACAGGGACAGCATGATGGTTGCAAGTTAGATCCTCACTTAGAGAAATTAATTATTTTTATTTCTCTGCTCTAGTAAAAGGAAGTATTGTGTTGAGTTCAGCCACTTAACAAGCAATGTTTTAAATCAATTCACATGCAATTATGTTTTACTTAACATTTTTAATATTTTTATAGATTAAACTATTTATATTATATTTTAGTATCATCAGTATCATGGTCCTTTTATTGACAATGTTATTTTATCTATACATACTAATAGAGATAAGATATTATTTTTACAATAGCTATAATATGTATATGCAATGCCATTTATTACATCATAATATGTCAAACAAAAAAGTGATATTTCTAATTATAATTTTAACTCACCAATGACCTCTTACATTCGAAGAAACTCTGTCTAAGTTGCAAACATTCAGAGGGAACAGTGGAGTCTTTTAAACACTCTCGAGGTGTTTTTTTATTCTGTAATAAAAAAATATATGCCATTAGTTACTCAGCATAATTTAAAATAAATTAAGTAACACAAATGATATAAGCTTAAGCAAACATTCTTCCAAACTATAATATAAATTTACGAGACAAAGTTCGAAGTTTCAAAAATTAAATACTAACCTTTTTGCAACAATCGCTACTTAATAAACACATTTTTAAATCAGCTCTTATTCCTGCGCATGGTGAATGATCAGCTAAACCTACTTCGTCAGGACCAAAAGTGACCATGTTTTATTTATTCACTATTTTAATGTTGTTGTTATTGTTGTTCCTCTTTATTTGTGGCGACACTTAACAAGTAAAATGAAAAATATATTTAATATTTATACAATGTAAATGTAATTTTCATATTTTGACATTGACATTTGACAATAGGTATAGATAGCAAATATTTTTTTAAGTTTTAAAATTGTTGCATTCTATTATTTGATTCATTTTTCTTAAAATGCAATTTTAAGCGTTTTGACAATTTGGTTTTGTTCAATACTCAAAAACAATTATTAATACAATAGTTTGAAGAAATATAATAAAGAAATACGGTACAATAATTCATTCAAATCGTTTAGAAGTTAGCATTTATATTTTTATATTATTTAAATATAAAAATATAAATGCTAACTTCTATATATATATGGTTCAACAGGACTCGATCCCGCGCATCTTGGTTGGTAGAAACTGTTCGTAATTTTTTAAAATATTTTTCACACAATTACAAAATGTTAAAGTAAATGTCACTTTGAAGTTTCCCCTCTGACACTTTCAAGTATCAGCTGATAGTGATAACTTATTGTTTTTATTTTTACTGTCACGCGAAATTTTTAAAGGATTGAATAGGTTGACTCTGGTCACTCTTACAAGTGATTGCGCTTCAAGTGATAACAATAATGGCTAAATATCTACCAACTTTTAATAGAAAGCTCTCTCATATTTGTAATCTAAAACCTTTTAAAGACACGAAATGGTTAATGCCGAATGGGAATCCAATTGGAGTGTATATTTATAATTGTGTCGCTCAAGAGCGAGTGCCGATAATACTTAGTGATCCTACAATTGCTACGTGGTACTCATGCGGCCCTACAGTATACGACTCGGCACATATAGGACATGCTTGTTGTTACGTAAAATTAGATATCATACAGAGAATATTGAAATCATTTTTTAATATAAAACTAGTAACTGCCATGGGAATAACTGATATTGATGATAAAATTATTAAAAGAGCTAAAGAAACTAAAAGTGACTTTAGAAGTGTAGCTAAGAGGTATGAACATGAATTTTGGATTGATATGTCTAGTTTGAATATTGAAAAGCCTATGATAGTTACTCGTGTATCTGACCATATTGATACAATTAGTAATTTTGTAAAAGGTCTTATAGATGCTAACATGGCTTATGTGGCCAAAGATGGCTCTGTATATTTTGATACCACAAAGTTTCCTGCTTATGGAAAATTACAAAACATGCAAAATGATGGGGAACCTAGTGATGAGACAAAAAGAAATAAAATGGATTTTGCACTATGGAAGAGTTATAAACCTGATGAGCCTTCTTGGCAAACTACATGGGGTGAAGGCAGACCCGGCTGGCATATAGAATGTTCAGCAATGGTTAGTAAAATATTTGGTTCACAATTAGATTTCCATGCAGGTGGGATTGATTTACAATTTCCTCATCATGAGAATGAAGAAGCTCAATCATGTGCCTTTCACAACACAAGACAGTGGGCTAATTACTGGATTCATGTTGGCCACCTAAAGTTAAAAGAAACAAAAATGTCTAAATCACTTCAAAATACAATTTTAATACCTGATGTATTACAAAAGTATAATGCAGATGTATTTAGAATGGCATGCCTTATGTCCAATTATAGATATTCAATGGAATACAATGACAAAGTGATGACTAATGCACAGGAAGTACTAAACAAATTTAAATTTTTCTTAAAAGAAGTTGAAATTTATGTTAACAACAGTCATTCTAGCACAGGCGATTACAACAATAAATTACTAAATGAACTACAAAAAGTTGAAGAAAACAATTTGGAAGCCTTAAGAAATGATTTTGACACTGCATCTTGTATAAATAGCTTATTAAATTTGATAAGGATAAGTAATAAATTAATAAAAGCAGATACATCTGACTTTTATCCTGTACCAGTAATATTGATTGCTGAATACTTAGTGCAAGTTCTTTCAAAATTTGGTTTAAAATTAACAGAATCTACTCAAAATGATGTTTCGAACTCATTTTTAGATATCCTTGTTGAATTCAGGCAGACTGTCCGTTCAAATGCCATAAAGAGGAAAGATAACGAAGTATTAAGTGCTTGTGATGTAGTTAGGGATAAAATGAAATCCATGAAAATTCTAATAAATGACAATAAAGAAAAGTCATCATGGGTTTATATAAAGTAATGAAAAGCTATATGATTAGTTCATCCAAAGTATTAAGTATAAGGTCTATTAAAATGCAGTTACCTATATATTAATAAATTTATAATTTCTTTTACATATTTTAGTTATAAATAAAAGTTTATTTTATTTTTTTTTTATTACCATTCAAAACCTATACTACACTCATTTTTTTTTATGTGTGGACATCTGAAATTATATTTGTATACCATATAGATATGGTGGGTAAAGATATTTTTAAAATAAGATAATTAATTTGATTGTGTTGTCTTTAAAAATAAAACTCGATACTATGCTAACACAATAAGTCCCGTATTGTTTCTTACCATCTTCTAATTGAGGCTAGTTGTGGCGCAGGAACACAAGTGTGTGAATAAACGCAACCAGTTGCTGGTTTGATTCCCATTCTCAATTCGAGGAAATGAAACATTTAATATTTTCATCTCTTCGCTTTGACTGCGAGGTAAATTGCGGCATTGACTTCCGCCACTTAACGTATTACCTCCAGTATTCGGCGGGAGATACGGAACAGAAGCGTCTTAATTGGAACGGAGTGTCTTAACATTAAGCCCTCAGGTTCCCTCTGCCTACCCTGCTACGTGTGGGATATAGCTTGAAGCTACAAAGTTGACTGTTATACATCGACGCACTCATAAAATTTTATTAAAATTTATTTTAAAATAATATTTATTGTTTTTGGTGCAATTATTGTTTTTAGGAATTATTTTGTAAAATTTCTAGCGTTAGTGATAACAACATCGTCCTTTACTAAAGTTGTCATTATCAAACTTTTAACTTTATACTTACATCACTTTTTAAATTCCAATAAATAAATATTCGTATTTTATATACATATATCTAAATTTCCAGGTCACTTAGAAATAATTTAGGTCTCAACCTTATTATGTAAATAAGATAATTGTTGAAATTTTACATATCTACATTACAAGGGGATTTTTAACAAATGTGCTAAATCCATACATTTTTTATTTGTTTTCAAGTTGAGGGGCTCAAAAGTAGCTTGAAATAGTTCGTGTAAAATACACATTGCGCGCTTCAAGTTTTTTACCTTGTTTGGAGACCGTGGTTCGTGTGTTGGTCTCATTGATAGTAAGTCACTGTACTCACAGTTATTTACCATCCAATTAGAATGTATCTTACACAACTAAGTTATTTCCTGGTCGATTTCCAGGAGCGCGGGTTCGAGTCCCGCTACGTTCAAATTTTTATACGTTTTCTAAATAAGTTATTTGTATTTTTACACTGAGGCAACCAACCAAGCAACAATTGAAAGCGCCAGTGTATAATAAAATGATTAGGGTTGTATTTAATAAAATTATAATCAGGGTAGGTAGGTCAAGAGTAAATAAAGGTACATAGCTGCCTATGGATTTAAATATGTAGTTTTTTTTATTGAAGAACATATAATTAGGTACATGTTTACACAAAAATGGTTTGAAATAACAATACTTCAGTCTTTTCATTTTACTTTTTTTCACATTTTCCAATATAAAAAAAATTATTAAGGGTACAAGAAAAAATATTGTAAGAAATTCAAAACAGTATTGATTAACTTCTCAATAAATTTATTAAATGTTGATGGTATAAAATATTTGACTAATATGTTAAATTTTACTGTTATGTTTCCGTGCTTTAAATGTTATTATAATAATAACCCTTAAATGGTAATGGTATTGAATAGGCTTATTTAGTTATTTTTATAATTACTAAGAAAACCTTGTTCCAGAGTTTTTGATCAAGTAAATTTAATATAACTTTTGAAGTTTGTAAGGATTACAATTACTTTTCACTTTTTTTAAATTAAGTACAATACAAATTATAATAACCAGATCATTATTAGGCAAGAGTTACTAAATGGAAAGATTTTTGTTTTTAAATAAACTGTAGACTTAGATCTGACTAGATCCATAATTACTCTATGATATTATAATTGCTTCTGAATTATTCAGATATATTTGTTATGATATATAAGGTTATACTGTCAAGTAACGGAAAATAAATAGCACATATATTATTTTCCTTACTTAAAGACAATAATTTTCAAAAAAGAAATAAAGACATTTAAAAAAGCTTATATTTTTTATTAAATCGATTATCTTTTATATTAAAACAATTATATCTGAACACCACTGAGTGTAACATATGCTATGTGACATTTATTTAAAAAAAAAAAAAGACATTTAACGAACTGTATACGAAATATTTTTGTCTTGTATCATATCTTCTGCTTTATACACTTTCCAAGCGACGAGATAATCTCTAACCATTTTGAATACAGTGTAATAGTTAATAAATAGTAGTATAACAATGGCGACGAAGTTGTGCCACGCGAACGAACTAAATAAAAGGCAGAGCTGCATTGCGACCAGCGATAATTGTAAACAGAGTAAAATGCAAAGGAATTTTGATGGATTGCTGAACACCGACTGCAAATACAATAGAAATACTTTAATATTAACTATAAATATCGAAATTAAAAAGTTTATAAAACTAACTACAGATAAAAAAAATAATACGAAACCAACGCGGTTATTGCTCAATTCATATTAAGTGGAGAGTAATATATGGTAAGGCCGTTGAGGCGCATTGGCTGTAAATGTAATAAACATCTGACAGTACATGCAATGTAATTATTTCCATTTGCCTGCTCTATCGAGACAAAAGTTGAGTTTGCCTCTTAATGTGCAATGTGCAGTCTTTGTTTTGACAATAAATTCTCTCTACTTAAATTACTTTCGTAAATGCGGAATACAGTGTGAAGCTATATATAAATGCTCTTTTGATTATATCTATTTATATATTAAATACAAAAAACAAAGATTTGCGTGATATTCTGGTCTAAATTGAATCTCAAAAGCATATACTTACATAAAAACGTATGTGATGCACATCATTTGGTATAGCGGCGACTATAGGAGTGTCAGCTATGAACAGTGTATCGGAAAATCGTGCCAGCGACCCATATGTCCACCACCGTGTGGGACACCATAGTTGTACATCTGGTACAGTTACTGGAGCTGTGGAGAAATAGGACGTATGAATTGTTTATAACTAGTATAATAATTATATAATGAAGTGTTAATTAAAAGAAAATTTACTAAAAATATTAATTTAAATAAGTATATAACATATAGAGCAAAAATAAAACGTTAGACTAGAAATTTAATTTTTTTTGGCTTTACACTGTTTAAGTAGGAAGAGAGAAAATAGTGTAAAAACCACCATTCTCCACTTTCCATTATCCAAATTAAAGACATATTGTGGTGAGTTACTTTCTCTTCTTAACTTGCAAATAACCCTGACACAACTTACCACACAAGTAGAATTCAATTTATACATCTTACAGCTTTAGCTTAGTTTTAAATAATAACATTGATATTAATATTAATTATGGTTAGAAAAACACTACATAGTCACAGGTGACTCATAGTCCATCCACCCATTCTTTTATAACTCCTTACACACACACACACACACACTATCACACTAGCACTTCCTTCACAACATACGCACTAAGTCACTGGGTCATTAAGCCACTAGCCCATCACTTGCACTCATTTGCTGTGGCGGACAAAAGAGAGCCTCTAACTAGATCCACTAATCATCCCCCAGCAATGTCTCACCACAATACACAACTTTGACAACACTAGCCAGACAAGTCACTAACGGGTCACTGGCGCCCACCGCCCGAGGTGCCGGGCGGCGCGGTGCGGCGCGTCCGCCAGCGCCGCGGGCAGCAGGTGCGCGGCGTAGCGGCCGCACAGCGCGCCCCACACCAGGCCCACCTGTTGGGCCGCGGCCGCTGTGTCGTAGTGGAGATAGGACTGGTACAATTAAAATAGAGTATAATAATACAAGTCTTAGTAAAATTATAGAAAGTTCCCAGTCCCAAGATTTTGTGCTTCAGTTGGACAGCTGACCGTAAACACTATGATCTACTAATGACATTCGCCATGTAATGTCACAAATTTGAGCAGGACAAGAAGAACAGAACTTAATTAAGTTCTACAGCTAAAATAGCAAAGATGGTAAAGAAAAACGAAATAGATTTTGCATTAGTGCCCATTTTTCATTTACCACTCAATGTGTGAGTATTGAATGGTGAAACTCAACATCACATTTTGCCAGAGCAAGAAAATAAAGTTTCATACCTTTGAGAGATTGAATTGCACAACCATTACTACTATAGTCATATGCTGTCCCACTGCCCTATGATGGCACACGATAATATTTACTGTTTACAACATGATTATAATAAATACAAACTTTTAATTTAAAACTAAGGCAGAGCAAATTGACAATACAAGTAATGTTAAAAACTTGGTCACAAATTAATTTAAAAAATCATCTTCATGCTCTATCTCACACACAGAAGGGTAGGCAGAGAGAACCTGGTGTTAAGACACTCCGTTCCCCACTATCTGCCGAATTCTGAAGGCATTGCATGTTGAGTGCCAGACCTCAACGCCGCACTTAGCCTCGACACCAGAGCGAAGAAATGGAAATATAAATTTA
>DWAP01000673.1:0-19483 GCA_018230625.1 Heliconius eleuchia
GCGGAACTCAACGCCGCGCTTTGCGTCGACACCAGAGCGAAGAAATGAAAATATACGTATTTTCATTTTTTCGCTCTGTTTTCTTCTGTTCTGTGTGATTTTGGAGGCACACTTACTTATTACATAATATTTTTCAATACTTTTACAGCTTCATATAGCTTAGCAGTACGGCCACAGCCTAAGCAATACACCAGTGTATTAAGTAGCTCGAGTAAATCTTCCAAACAGGGCTTAGGAGTTTTATTGCGCAACGTATAGGCCAGTTGGATGTCCGGCTAAATGACACTTTGGCTAATAGCTTCTTAATGCTCATCATTTTTTTATGCTGTCATTTGTTAACTATGTATTTTTTTACTTCACGCTTGCTGGGGAGCCAGAGGGAACCTGGGTACATCATGTTAAGAAACACCGGTCCCCATTAAGACAAATCGGCGGAACCGAATTCTTGAGACATTGCGTGTTAAATGGTGGAAGTTAACGCCGAACGCTCAACGTCAATATGTTTATAAATAATATTTCCTTTTTATATTATAGAACCTTTTTATATCTTGGAGAACGTGTTAAGTAACCTTTGGATATACCTATACAAGTATACAGTTTCTAAGCTGTTTAGTTATGTTAATATATTTCAAATAGATAGCTAAATTTAGTGGTAGCAGCAATATTTTAGTACCAATTTTAATATGAATAAAATGCCATCGAGGCACAGCTGTAATGCTTCGGGCTCAATGTTGTGGGTTCAATTTTTCAATCAAAATTATTTTGTTGATTTAAATATTATATATAATATTTAAATCAGCAGAATGATTTTCAGAAAACTGTGGTGCAATATCACTGATTTCTATCTTGTCGTAATAAACGCAGCATTTCCTGTATAGAAGGGTAGACGGAGAAAATGTAGTGGCAAGACACTACACTTTTTGAATAAATTCGTTTTCAGATACGTAATTCAACGTCATTCTTTTTCTCACCCTGGCGGGGAAATGATAATAGTTTTTTTTCTCCAAGTGGGGATCGAACCTACAACCCGTTTAGTCACATACTATCCTACGACGCCACGATGGTCTCAATGATGTGAATAATAAAATATTGTTATTATTATTATTTTGTTATCCTTCTACGTACATAACTATGTAATGATAAATACCTTTCTAAAATCTACTATTAGGCTCTACCCAAAAAAATTGCACCCACGACGTATTTTTTTCAATAAATAAAAAAAAATCGTATACATCTCAGCTTCACGTTGTATCCCGCACACATCAGGGTAGGCAGAGGGAACCTAATGTTAAGACACTCCGTTTCCCACTTTCTGCCGAATTCTGGAGGCATTGCGTGTTGAGTGGTAGAACTCAATGCCGCGCTTTGCCTCGACACCAGAGCGAAGACATGGAAATATATTTCATTTCCTCGAGTGGGGAACGAACCCACAACCAGTCAGTTTTACTGTCACACTTTGTGCCCCTGCACCACGACTGGCCTTAATATAATAAGTGACCTATATACATAATTAATAATTAATAAATAAAATTGATTTTATTTTCTCAAGATATCATATATTTTCTCCATTAAGTCGTTGCGCGCTCTCCTTCCAAGACGACGGCTCTATTACTTAGCGTGTAATAAATTACTTAATTACGGACGTCATAATCCACGGTTAACTAACATAAATGCGCGGCTCCGCTCGCCGCAGTTTGTTTAGATTAAAACTTAATAACCTAACTTATTAACATAGACGATGAATGTATCTAAGGTGATATATCGTGTTTGTTTCGAAAGAAAATTTAGTATAAAATGAAATATTGGTTTGTTAATCGTTGGTGTTCATTATATATTATGTCAATACGTTGGAGTACTTCACTAGATTTTTGTTTAATTGATATTGGTTTTAGGTTCCATTCTATTTTTTTTTTCATCTTCATGTTTGTTATGTATATAGCTATCATTTCATTCAGCAAGGTAGATAGGTAGGTAGACAAAACTTAATGTCAAAACACTATGTTTTCCTATTTCAGCCCAAATTCAAAACATATTGAGCGGCGGAAATCAACGCCGTACTAATTTTTTTTAAGACTTAATTCATATTTTTCAATACTCCAGGTGATATAATGCTCAAACATTTAGTTTAGTATATTTCTATTTTTAAGAAATGTCGCACTAGGTACTACTTCTCTTAGTAGCGGTCAGGCGTAGACTATTATTTTCACACATTTCCAAAAAACACATATAACAGAGCTTTGATTAGTATATCTAATATCATTGAAGAAAAAGCTTGTAAAATATGTATATAATAAATAATCTACGAAGTGCCTGACGAATTATTAAAGCAATATTCGAAATGCTTGTTTGCTCTGACTATATTGTGTAAATAAAAGATTGATTCATATAAAAAATTTATTCGATTTACTCGATAGGGGTAAAAGAAGAGTCAATTCCAAAATATTACCACAGGCGAAATACTTGTAATTTTAAAATGTTGTTAAAACTTGTAATTTAAAAATTTTTGATTTCGTTTGATGTGTACTAACCAATTGTCCACACCTCATCATACGGTGTTATCTTAACTTCATATAAATTTTATCAGTTCCTTACATTCAATACATTCTGTCATATATTTCATAATGTTTATTTTTGTATATATGTATGTTAATGAGTGGCGGAACTCAACGCGGCGCTTTGCCTCGACATCAGAGCTATGAAATTAAAATATAAAATGAAATAAACATTTTAATTTTTTCCAGTTAGGATCGAACCCACAAACAGTCGGGTTTACAGTCACACACTTGTGACACTGCGCCATGTCTGGTCTCAAGAACAATTAAGTATCAACACTAAAGATTAATAAACCATATTCTAGTATATGTACGTTTCAAACTCTTTTTATATTTAACAAATGAGTTACTTTTTTTTAAAATTGGTGGATTTTTTTAAAGTTCATAAGCGGTTGATAATCTTATTACCTCTATATTTTCTTGAGGCCGTCATGCTCAACGGCACGTCGTCTGCCTGTATACTCGACAGTTATGGATTCGATTCCCACTAAAAACACATTGTATTATCATTTAAATTCCCGCTGCTTACCCCGCTAAATACGGGATAAAGGGAGAAGCTTTTACCTAATCATTTGTGAAAATATATCAATTTTGTTAGATAATATTAGGCTTCTATTATTAAGATACGAAAGGTACAAGTAAGACGTCTCAATCCAAACTTAGCCAAAATCCCGAGACATGATAAAGGCGGTCACTCACTGGCGGTGCCGCGACAATGCGTCTACAGATATCGGCGGCGATTACACTTGCAGTTTGACAGGTGATTTGGGTTCCCGTCGCCTCTTCCGTCGTACCTATTGACACATGTTGTTTCGATGGGTACTACTACAACAATATATAATGTAATAATAAACTATATGTATATTGTAACAACATAAATAAATTGTAACCAGAGAGAGAGAGTAATTGTGAGACCACGAGCGTGTGGTTGTAAACGCGACGGTTTTCGATTCGATCCCCAGTTGGGGAATGAAATATTATTTATTAATATTTTTGTTTCTTCGCTCTGATAACAAAGCAAAGCGCGGCGTAGAGTTCCGCCACTTAATGCAAAGCTAGCCTATGCTTACTCGGCTATATGCGAGCTGTATGCATATGAATAAATTGTGACAAACATATAATAGTGGTTAGAGTGGGCTTGATTTCCAATAAGCGCGGGTTTCAGTTCTACTACGTTCAAAGTTTTTAAAATGCATTCTAATAATACTATTATTATAATATTATCAACATATTATTTTGCAGTCGTAGCGCAGGGGCACAAAGTGTGACTAAAACCGACTGGTTGTAGGTTCGATTCCCACTCGAGGAGATGAAATATTTGCTTAAATTTAAATTTTCATTTCGTAGTTCTGGTGTCGAGGCAAAGCGCGGCATGGAGTCCTGCCACTCAACACGCAATGCCTCCAGAATTCGGCAGAAAAAGTAGAACGGTGTCGCAACACTAGGTTCCCTTTGCCTACCCTCCTGTGTGCGGAATACAGCGTGAAGCTGACTTACTTGATTTATTTAACATATTATGTTAAACATCGTAAAATGGATGTTTAGTACTGAAATAAATCTTAAAATGGATAATGAAAAATAGCATTTTAAATTTAATATGTCTTCATTTAGATCCTGTTTAAGATATACAAATGCTAATAACACTAATTTGGCGCTTTATCAAACAAAAAAAAAATAATCTGACAGAAAACACATGTTTGTAAACTATATACTTAAATTATGCAATTTTTAAAGATACTTAAATTATGTTATTTTTAGAATATATAGACATATTTTTTCCAGACTTAAATTTTTTTAGAGCATTATATTGATAATAATATTTTTTTTTAAGTTTCACGTTGTATCCCTCACATAGCAAGGTAGTCAGAGGAAACCTGGGGACCGAGTGTTAAGGCACTCCGTTTCTAATAATACCCTTCCGTTGTCCACTATCTACCGAAATCGAGAGGTATTGTGTGTTCGAACCCACAACCTGTCACGTTTACAGTCGCACGCTTGTGTCTCTGCGCCAAGAGTCAAGACTGGTCACTGTTATGATTTATAAATTGTCAATGGGACGGACATAATTCTGTTTTTTTTACTTTTTATTTTTTATTACTAACGATGTTTTTTTTTGACTTCTCAAATTGCTATCTAAATTTATATTAAATAATTAAAATAGATTTTAAAAGGACGACACAATAAAAGACATATTCAATATCGTAGTTACTATATTCATTAAATTTTCGTTTATATAATTGAATGGAATAAACACTTAGCCAATTATTCCCAATATCTAAGCTGTAAACGCTTACTTTCCTGTGAGCTATGACGTATTTAAGATAAAAACCTTATTTAACATTAATAACATATTTACATTATTTGGAAATATCATCACAGCTTTACAAAACAAGCATAACATCGATATAACAAAACAATTCGATAGCGGCTACCACTAGAGATGTATTTAAAAACTATAAAACAAATATCAATGTATAAATGCGTAAATACTGTAACAGTTTTAAATTCATATAAAAAGAAACCAGTCATACTAAGCGACGCTACAAGAATATATGTATTTTTTTAATTATTCGGTATGAATGTAACCAAAAATTGGTTTTTAAAGTTACAGATAAAATGGAGAATTTAATATTTTTATTATAAAAAAAATATTAAAACTGTACAGTAAAATTTCCAAAAAAGGAAAAGTAAAAGTTATTAAGTCGTTTTAGTATAATATTTTATTATATTCCATTTTCCTCTTTGAAAGCAAATATTTACAAAAGTCCATTATTCTTGCATTGCTTAGTAAAACAAGTAAACGTACAATACTATTGTTACATTGGTAATAACCTACATTTATAATATAATATAATATGGATATCAATCTTTGGATTGAGTATTTACTACCTAACAAAGTGAAGGAATGTGCGTAATATTTATTTTAATATCAATAATTATTAAAAACATCTACGTTCATACAATCAATATCCAAAAAATTTGAGCCCCTAAGAGCTATATATAGATTGTTACATTCTTATATAATGAACAATGTGCAATTTTAATTACAAATATAACGTAATGACTCAATTAATTTTGATTTACATACAAAGTGTTATCAATCTAAGTATTTTACAGATAATATAAAAAGCAATGGAGACTTTGGTATCTCCATTATAAAATATATTGTTAGCTAACATTTACAGCAACCGTGTAAACTAATCTAATATTTAATAAATAGATCTTAAAAATATCTTAATTACAAAACAGGAGTACCGAATGTACATTTGAGATTCTTCTACATTATTTTGACACTATTCGAAGCGAAAGATATATGAATGTATGTCCCTATTCACGTAGACAGTAATCCTTACGTTTAAAAGTTTTTATAATTATTTACGGAAAGTAAATTATTAATATCTATTCAATATAATTAATTATAGCCTTTTAAAGTACGTCACCACATTAACACTAACATGGCACTTTATACCATAACGATTCATATTCAGTCTTTCGTATTAAAATTTGCTTTTTATAACACAAACTAATCACAAATAATAATACACGTTGAGGATCTCGTTTCCGACATTAATTTAAATATGTTGAATTTAAACCAATTTCCTTTCAACAATAGCATGATGGCCAGGATGCACGTAGTGTCCTGGAGATGTTGGTTCGTATAAAGACATTTTTAATCTTTTGCACTTCGCCCGGCGGTTTTTAAACCAAAATTGCACATTTTTCGACTCAAGTCGAGGAAATTTTTGTCTGTATGGCATTCTATTCAATTCTTCCGTATATTTTAGTATCAAGTTGTGCGAAGGATGTGTGTTCATGGAGAACCACTGTTCCAAAACTGGTACTTCAGAAACAGGGTCAATGAAAGTACGATTCCTTTTGCGACGTTCATCAGAAGCTCCAGCGAGGGCCAAGTTAAGACCACTAGCGCCTTCTCCAGGGACGCCTCCGACTCCAGGAAAACCACTCATATATTGACTCATGTACATGATTCCATGACCGAACATTGGATGGTTTGGCACCATAGGAAATGGTAAGCGATCCAAATGAGGAGAAGAAGGTCTGTAGTGACGTTCTTGAACTACTTCTTCATCAGACGCAATGTCAGGATCATCTCCAGCTCCGTTCTCTTCTTCAGTGTTGTTATTATTATTGTTATGTGAACTATCGCTATTCTTTGTTGGAGATCGCTGAGGTGAAAGCATTTGATCTGATTTACTTAGATCTCTCGGTTCTTGTTTGATGTCATGTACCTGTAAAATAAATTATTTTATTTATATGATAATTTACACAAACATACAAGTACGATTTTTTTTCAAATATTCAAATAATAAACTACTAAGGTGTTCTTTTTTACCTTTATTATATCCGGTGGTTTTGGTGATTCTTTAGTATTTTCTTCCCTTTCATCATTATTTTTTTCCCTTTTCGTGATCAATGAAAGTGGAGCATCTGGGCTTTCCGGTCTCATCTCATCAGTATTCATATCACCGCCATCATCGTCTAAATCAGATCCAGCATTAGATAAATTATCCTCAGACATTACTGACATCGGGTATCTGGGACTTCCTGTTAATTGCATTGGGCTCTTTATAGAATTGTGATCATGAGAGCTGTAGTTATCATTGCCTGCCATTAGTGATCCATTGCTTGGACTATGGCTTCTGCTATTAAATCCATTCATGCCCAGATGGCCTCCTAGCCCACCAATATTGCGTAGTTCTGCGCGTTTTTGAGCGGCCCTCGCATTCTTAAACCAATAAACAACATTATTAACATCTAATGGCTTCCTTCCTCTTCTTGATTCTAAATTATTTAATTCTCGTACATATTGCTGAATTTGCTGTCTGCTTGGATGTTGATTTTCAGAAAACCAACGCTGGAGTTTGGGTAGTTCCAATTCGGGATCAAAACTCGTCCTCATTCTTGTTTTTTGTGTAGGATATTGACTTTGGACAGTTTGTAAAGCGGGATGAAGATGTTCAGGTAAAGGATTTAAAGTTGGGGAACGATTTTTAGGACTAGGCGATGGATAACGTCGAGGACTGAATGGCGGGGGGCGTGGAGAAACTTGAGCACTCCACCATGACTCAAATTTTCGTCTAGTTTCTTCCGATAATTCATGAAAAGTATGAGGACCAGAAGATCTATCTTGGCCGCGACAAATCTGTGCCAACGTCACCTGTAACAATAAATAAAACCTTAAAAACTCACTTAATACTTTTTTAAGTACACATGTATGTATAAATAAAACAAGAAGAAACGCAAACAATTTTAGACGGTTTTTAAAGAGGTCATTCTAACCAGTAACAGATACAGAGATAATTGTTCGAATAAACACTCAGCATTGTTTCACAGAACATCGCCATTAGATTATGAAAATATTAGGTCGGTTGTTAATGTATGTGTCATGCACGCGCGGCCGCATCGGGTCTTACGGGAGAAGGTGTTTGCACGCTGGTTAGTGCGCATCACTCCGCCGCCGAAACTTCAATCATGGTTTGCTCTAAAACAATGAGCGGGAAGGGCGTCTTCGTAATTAGCATCCTCCCACAACGCTTACAAAACGCCGGCGTACCAATATCGACTAAGTGGTTGTACTAAAATGTTGACACAGTTTTTCTATGAGAAACGGTTACTCTACTTGTCAAACACATGATGTTCTAACGGCACTTTTTGTAATTATGTAAGGAAATTCATTAAACTGTAAAATTAAATAATGATTATATAATATGGAACGTCTGACAATTATTATATTTGCGCGAATACTTTATCAAGCTGTACTTTTCGATGATCAAGGAAGGATTTATAGCATATACTTATATCCTGTGAGAAACACATTTTAGCAATGTCGTCACTCTCACTATTTCTTATTAACGGCTAAACTCAGAAAAACATGCCTAAACAAACATATACATAATAATAATAATTAATAATGACTTCAGCCGCAAAACGCCTTGTCAGATTAAAAATAAATCGCGGTTAGTTTATACTGCAGTTATGCAAGCCTCTCGTATCAAGAGATTACATAGAACAATGCCAGTGATTATGTCGTCAAAACAGCTGTCACCTGGAGGCATTGCCAAATCAAAAACAAGTAAAACTGTGTAGTGGTTGTACTAAATCATGTCACCACACAGGCGTTAGCGCATAGCGCGGGTGATACCTTAATCCGGTTCTTTATTTTGAGTTTTTAAATAGTGCGGTCATATTTGTTTTCAGATATTGTCTACTTGAGCTTGAGTAAGATTTACGAGAACTGGCGCCTGCGCGATAACTCTCGTGTCACGTGGAAGCTGCCTCTGTACGTAATTCGGTGTGCCAATGCGAACATCGCGATGTACACAGATATAGGTACTATATAAGTATATTTTAAGGACAAATTAAAACAATAGGCTTAGCCTTATCAGACGGTAATGTCATGTTTACATACGCTACTTTATGTTCGTGACGAAATATAAATAATCACTATTTATTTGTATTATGTGCGATGTTTTAGAATTTGATGGGGGAAAATTAAGTCTCTAAGTAGATTTATGGTTCAAAATTGATCTCATTGGCATCCTTTTCCCTTATAACCCTTCCCTGAAGTACTCCGGAAATGTCTTAAAAGTTTATTCCGAATTAAAATCCAAGTGGCGCAAGTTGAAGTGTAATAAATTACCATAATATCATAGAAACGAGTTCATCTTGTATTTAACCTAACTTCGACGTTCGAAGTATTTGATTATCTTCTCCCACGGGAGTATCGTTTGTTCGTTTACAAAGAAATTTTCATCTTTAACCTTTATGTGGAACTTATACATCACCGTCTAAAGTTCCAACTAATACAACATTTCCAATTCTATCATATCAAAATGTAAATTCGTCAGTTATGGTGCAGGGGCACAAATATGTGACTGTAAACGTGGCAAGTTGTGGGTTCGATTCCCACTCCCAATATTTAATATTTTCATACGGCGTTGAGTTCCACCACACAACACGCAACGCCTCTAGAAAGAGGAAAGTGAGGAGCGGAGTGTCTTAACACTAGGCTCCCTCTGCCTACCCTGCTGTGTGCGAGATACAGCGTAATGCTGAAAAAGAAAAAAGTAGACGACAACGCATATTATAAAGTGCGTGTGCTATAAAGAGTAAACGCGGTGTGCCTAATATTGAGCGTTAACCTCGCGTTTAATAAGATTATAGAGCATTATTTTATGGTATTAATAAGATCAAAAGCGTTGGTACATCTAAAACTCCTTTAACCCTCTTTCGTTCTGACTCAAGTTAGTAAGACGAGGGCACGTCGCGTTTAAACACAAGTACGTACAATAATAAGGGAAAGCGATTCGGGCGGCGTTTCTCACCGTGAATTGATTTTTAAAAGTAAATACTCAGAAAATTATAGAAAATTGACTTTTAGATATTTCGTTCTACTCAAATGTATAGTAGAAATTTCACTAATAATATTATTACGGTTTAAACATTTATAATTTAAAGTTGGCTTTCTAATGATATACAATTCATTATTTTGATTTTATTTTAAGTATCTATTGAAATTAAAAAGACTATATTAAGCCGCTCCGCTACCGCTCATAATATGTTTTCTCACTAACCCCTTCCAACAAGGTGGATATTTTGAAAATATAATAAGGCTCTGGAGCGCGGATGAGTCTGAGATTCAATTAAATTTATTATGTATGAAAATCCCGCGTGTGAGACAGGCGCTCATCACGTCGACAAATTGCTCTTTCTTATGATATTGATACACAATTCTGATTTTTTTAAAATAACTTTTGTAAATACTTATTTATTCTATTGTAAATAACTATCAATAGTACTAACTTAGTCTTAAGATTTAATTAAATTTCTCTATACTTAAAATATATTTCTTAGGTTAGGGTGGAGTATAATGTTAGGACACTCCACTCCCTACTTTCTGCCGATTTCTGGAGGCGTTAAAGGCATTGCGTGTTAAGTGGTGGAACCCAACGCAGCGGTTTGCCTCGAAATCAGAGCTAAGAAATGATAATGTTTAATATGTAATTTCCTAAAGTGGGAATTGAACCCACAATGTAATATGTTCATAGTCACACGTTACGACTGGCCTCACAAATTTATAACCAAAATAATTTAATTTATCTTTAACCTGGCCCTAATTAGTACAAACTACCAAATCAATAGTATAATTACGACACTAAATACTTAATATAAATACTCATCAAAATACCAATTAAAGTAACAATAATCTATTGAACAAAATGTAAATTTCTAATAACAACATTCCGTAACGAGCCAAGGAACAACCAAACATCAAAACAAATGCTTCCTTAATTCTCCTCTCGTTTGATGATCCTTATTAACAGGGACTTAGATGTAACCTCGCAAATTATAAAGACCTCCAAAATGGTACGTCTACTTAGTGGAGTTTGATAATCTGTCTACATCGCGAGTTCTTCAAATCCGACCTGATGAGCACGTTTATGTGATGTTTTGAGAAATACTTAAAAGTTAAAGAAATACTTAAAAGATGAAGCTTACGAGATGTTGGGCTTAATAGAAATTTATATACAAACATTTTCTTAATATATAAGAGTATATGACATAAGAGAATTGAAAGCATGGACCTCAATGAGCACAGGAATAACCGTTGGAGTCTTTACATACAATATAGATATTAGTTTTCGCTATATGCTCTTTGCCTATAACTGCAGAAGATATACGACAAAAACAAGAGAAAACCTGTTAAAAAGTTATTGAAAAACAATTTAATTGACAACGAGACATCGACACGTCCGTTCTTTTTTCAGTTTGAATAAATTCTAATGAAGTTTACCAAGTGTATAAATATACATTGAACTATTTATAATGACATTTGTGTTCAGAGTTATGCACCGAAAGAAGAATAGGTGTACCTATATAAATAATAATTGAACAAAATTAACAATAAAATAATAGTAACTAATTTATACAATATCCAAATTCTACTTAAAATTATGTTGAAACGTCCATTAATGCTAGTAATCCTATAGCCATATCAAATATTTCAATTGGGAGCATACAGCTATTCAGGAGCTTAAATATTGAAAACAATGAGTTCCCGGTAATAAGGGGGGAAGGGTGGAAGTGTATTGTTCGGGGTCGGGGTTACAATCAGGTATTAAAGAACGCAACATTGCCGGGACTGTGGGTATCTGGCTCAGCTCAGTGTACCGAACATGCTTTGTCGTTAGGAATGTCGGTTTTAATGCTACAACTTCGCACTATTCTGGGGTTTGTTTTATTTCTTTTTATATGAGTTTATTTTTTTACTAATTAATATCAATAAAATGAAAAAATTAAATAAATTAGCTTCACGCTGTATCCCGCACGCAGCAGGGTAGGCAGAATGAACCTAGTGTTAAAAGAAGCCGTTTCATTTCCATTTTCCGCCGAATTCTGAAGGCATTGCGTGTTGTGTTGAGTTGAGTGGCGGAACTCAACACCGCGCTTGGCCTTGCCAGAGCGATGAAACGGAAATATTAATTTAAATAAATATTTTATTTCCTCGTGTGTGGGATCGAACCCACAACCAGTCACTTTTACAGTCATGCGCCCCAAAGTGTGTCTGCGCCAATATCTTTTAATTGAGATTAAATAGATTTCATTCCATTATTGAAACCTGTTATCTGTTATAGGGTAGATAAGGGTAAGTAGGGTATGTTACTAGCATAAAATTTCATTTTCCGTTTATCGTATTCTTAATTAGAGATATTGAATGTTGGAGAGCGAAAATATTAAAAATTTTCGTTATAATATAATCATGTATATATCTTGCTCAATTAACATAATTATATAAATATTTATATTTTATTAGGGACGTTTTAATTACAATAAAATAAATAAAGAATAGCTCTGAAATATATGAAACATTTAATTACCTCATCCAACGGACATCCAGTGGACATTAACAAAGGCCTGCTCTGAACTAGCAGAAGCCTCAGCAGCTTGTCTTTTATATCTTGCAAAGGGGTAAGCCTTGGTCTTAACAGCTGGATTCTAAGTGTAGCTACTGTAGTAAGTTCACCCAGCACTTCCCCTACTGTTGCCAATGGTCCATCTGATATGCGTTCGAAGGATAACGGCTTCCAGTTGTTTATTATTACCGAACCTATAACAGAAAAATACGTTGAAATATATTTATATATCAAAAAATCTGCATAAATATATATATATATATATTTGGACATTAATGTATACTTAGATAAATTTATATCTATTTTGGAAATTCACATAAAAGCTTCGATCGTTACTATTTTTATAGTTTTAATCAGAATAAGATGGAAATGGAGACCATTAATTTTGAGTAGATTTAAATTTTAACATTTACTAAAACAAATTTATAATAAATTTCAATACCCAACTGGCCAAAGCTAGTTTAAACATGCTTACTTAATTTTAGCATAAGTTATCAAATATATCATTTTATATTAATTAATCTCTACCTTTGGCAGAAGCTGCTAATTCATGAGGATATCCCAATCTCATCATAGCGGCCGGTACGAGCTCGTGGAAAGCAGTAGCTGCTGGTATGATGACATAGCTGTCAGTTTCTACAACAGCACGCCTTCTCCATGCACCCTCTTCCAAGGATGCTACAGCTTCCACTACGCAGTGTACCGGTAGGGTTTTACCTGAAACAATATACATTATGTCAGTTGAGCAGCTAAAGTAAAACAATATAATGTCATAAATGTTTTGAATCTTTATTACTGTAATTTATTTGTATTCAGTGTAAAATAATGGTCCATATAACTTTTTTCTATAGAAAAATAATAAAAATTTTAGAAGGCTGTCACTTATTGGTACTAAGATTTTATAGACATAAATTTAAGTCATTCGATAAAAAATAACACCGATGGAAAACTTCCTCCTAAAGTGCCTGCTTGAAAAATCAGGAACTTAATGGTAGACGTCGAAACGTTGTCGTTAAGAAGCCGTCTTAATTATTTAGCAACTTTTCAAGCGAAAAAGCAATGCTTTTGACTTGTTCATAAGCGCAGCAAAAAACCGAGTGAAATGTTAAAATAATAATTAATCCTTGTTCTATGTCGGCGCGGCCGTCTCGAGATTGCTTTGTGCCCGTGCTTTTACCGTTCGTCTTTGTAAAGAGCTCCTTTAACGCGATATTAAATAGTTTTTGCCTCGTTGCCCATTTTTACTCAGATACGTTTAAGTGTTTTAATACAAGCTCGTTTTACTTTTTTATCATCTACCCCTTTCATGCTTCAGTAGTTAAGGCGGACCAAACACGAATCTTGTTATCTGAATTTAAGACAATTAACAAAAATAAGATAGACCTACCGGTGATGTAAACAATTGTTTTACCATATTTATAGAAAACAATAGGTTCAGGGAAAGCAGAATTTACATAACACTATCCAAGGCTTATTAAACACGGACTTTAGAAAATTATGAATTTGGCAACACAATAATCTTTTAACCACTCGCGCTTACCGAGAAAGTTGTAAACCTTTAAAATAGACTAAAACTCCGGTCCGCGGTAATCGCGTAAAGTAACTTTCAATAGTTTTAGTCGGCAAGTTGTTTAGTCGGTGAGATTTGGAGGGTGGCACCAGGTTAGCATCTATGCTCTAATATTGCGCGTGGATTACTTGAGATTTGGTCCACAGATTCCTACTGTGGGTCTGGTGGTCAGTTAAAGCCCTGGCTTTGGTTTGGAATTTATTAATATCTGGTACAGTTGTGAAATAGACTATTAAATTTCAAATTATTAAATTTTAATAGTACTTGTTATAAGAGATAATTATCATTGCTTTTTAGTATTAAAGTATTTTTTATATTGAAATACTAACAAAGTATAGAACATGTCGAAATATTTTTCACACTTAGGCAAAAAATCCGGCATTAATTAGATATCATTTAACATGTTTATGGAATTAACATAATAATATATTATCCAAACTCTTAGTGGCTCGCGTTTTTGTTAATAGGTAAGCCTTATAAATTTTACAGATTAGAGAAGGTGTTGCGGCCAAAATGAAAAATTGGATATTCTATCTTATATCTTAAGCCTTTAATGCTCATATATTTCAACATTCATCACCTTCACTGATGTTCGGTCGTAAGTCGTCGTTGAATTTTCTAATTTAAGCGTTTATATTATAGCTTTGATAGTTCCCACAGTTGATTTCTATATTTTGCAATTCTATTTAATATGTAAATCTATACTTATTTCAGTTTACGTGTGTATATAATTATTTTGAATAAGAAACAAACACAAAAATGTATTTAATCGACTACTTTTGTGTATATTTTGTGTAATGTTGCAAGTACACAAAACATCTATAACCTAATGTTGCTGTATTTTAATTCATTATAACTAAATATAAAAAGAAGTAACATTTATAAAACAAGCATTTAAAAAAAAATGACTCAATCCTATCGTATAAAGCTTAAACCGTACAACGAAGTAGATAAGACACGTCTAACTAGAACGCTAATCATTTGAAGAACTTGTACAGTAAATTGCCAGCTGAGTACGATGTTCATTAGGTAACATAAAACAGCAATTAGATTGTATGAGAGAGAACGTTAGAGGCTTAGCTTAAGAGTAAGGGAGTGAGGTAGAGGAGTTCAGTTAACAAAGGATTTCATGTCAAACATCGTGGAAGTAGTGTGAATTTTAACCTTAAACTTAGGTATTAAGTTTACTTAGAACACTGATGGGGAACGGAAATAAAAGCTTTTATGTTTTTTTTATTTTTTTTATGTTAACCAGCGTAATTTATTATTTGTATTAATTAATAAGACGTTAATTACTATTCGACGTTTTTTATTTATAGTGTCAGAATATATTAAGATATGCTATATATATAATAAAATATACTATTTCATGATTCATTAAAAATAACTGTTTACTGGCAATGTGGTGAAGTTTACATGGCAACATTATTTAAGTCTAGTTTATCTGTCATTAAGAATGATAAAAGAAATCATAATTTTCATTTCGTTCCAAAAAAATGTTATGAATAAATCAATTAATCAAGATTACAATTTTTTTATCACTTTTTTTCTGCTAGTATTTATTAGTTGGGAACAATGTATCTCAACACAAGGTTTCATCTGTCTTCCTTTAGTATAGTCACGTTTATAATGTAGGCAAATAATGATTGAAATCATCGTGGCCCGTTTAAATCTTTTCTTTGAACTTCACGCTGTATCCTGCTTGTAGCAAGGTACAGCGTGAAACTCAAAAAAAAACTAGTGCTAAGACACTCCGCTCTCCATTTTCCGCCGAAATCTAGATGCTTTGTGTGACGTTTGGCGAAACTCAACACCACGCTTTACCTCGACACTAAAATGAGTTAAATCATACTCGGGGAAAATATTTATATCTTTTAGTCCGTTATTTTTCTACATTGTAAAAATAATAATAAATTTTAAAACAGTTTACAGAATGTTTAATCTAATTATCACACATTAATATATAACGTTATTTTAACTATTATATCGTAAAAATCGAGATTTTCCTATAAATGAAGTGCCTTTTGGATTACTTAAAGATAATATTAGATATAAATGATATTAAAATTATTAAAGATCTTATCTACTTTCAAGTGGAGTATTATAGATTATATTATTATACGAGTAGGTAATCAGCTTATAGTTTTGTCTAATTTATGTTTGTGTATATTTTATATTAATTTGTGCAAAAAAAAGTGTCCTTTTTAGCAGGTTAGGAGAAAATGTAATGTTAAGACACTATTTTCACTGATTTACTCTTAATTTTAAGACATTTAACAAAACATGAAAAAGATTACGGTTAAATCTAGAAACATGCGTTTACAAACATAATTCCTCAGACAGACATCATGATTCCTTTGAGCACCAGATTTTCTCTCTACCCAGAAATATACTGAAGACGTATAAAATAAATAAAAAAATAGGTACTTACTTCTACAATATTTTGTCATATAACCAAACCCACTATATTTTTACCACTGCGCCATGAAGATACATCAAATTAAAACTTGTATACCTCCAATTGCATGCATAAATAATCTTTATTTACAAAGTAATCAGTTAGGAATTTCTTTTAAAATACGTCTATTACCATAGTGATTACTATAATAGAACTATAATACGGATAGCAATTAGCGTCGATGCATTGCGAAATCGTGTTCTTGAGAAGCCGTTTCATTACATCACACAAACTTATTTTGCTTATCAGCTTCAGATGGAACCTAGTATTAAGACACTTCGTTCTCCACTGTGTTGCGCTTGCATTGCGTGTAGAGTGGCGGAACTCAACGCCGCGATTTTTACTATGATACCACAGCTATATAAAAATATTAATTAGTAATAATTCATTTCACCCAGTGGAAATCGGGTCTCAAACTATAAACTGATTACCTACTCGTTACAGTCGCACGCTTGTACCGCTGCGCCACAACGGGCTCAACTTATTTTACAATTTTCTAATAGTATCTTTGAAAAGTTTATTTAGGTTAGGGGTGCTATGCGGGAAAAAAGAAGATCAGAAAAATTCTAGGAATAATATGTCAGTCCGTCCTTTATCATTGTGAGTAACTATCATATCGATCTAACCATATTTGAGAATATTGAACTGCGCCGCTAAACATGCAATGCCTCCAGAATTTGGCCGAAAATGGGGAGCGGAGTATACTAGGCTCCCTCTACCTACTCTGCTACATGCGAGATACAGCGTGACACTGAAAAACAAAATAAATACAGGCACTTCCTTCATCAAAATGTATATTCACAATCATCGACAGACTAACAAGCCCAAAACCATCGTTTTTACCTAAATCAATCGCCCACAATACACAAAATTAACAAATGCTATAAATAAAACCACAATAATAAGTCGACCGTTAACGTAAACGAGATTATAAAAGATAGATATGTTTGTATGACTGGAATGAGTGACCGGCTCAATAGGATTCGCGTGCGTCCCATTCGTGAGTGATGATCTGCTTACCGATACCTAATCGTGGCGTGCCAGATGATGAAACCTAGCAAATACAAGATAATCGCGTGCTCGTACCGAATGTTTTACGTGATAATTGTGAACGACTGAATGACATGTGTCTAGTTTTTATGATGATGAAAATGATGGTTTTGTTGTGGTTTTTTTTGTTGATGCGATAATATGAGTGGGTTTCGATTGAGTGAACTGATTGAGGTATCTACTATATGTACATATGTGCAATTCGTATGGTAGGGAGAAGGGCCTAGTGTTGAGACACTCCGCTACCTATTTACTATAGACATACTAGAGGCATTGCGTGCTGACTGCCGGAACTCAACGCTGCGCTTTTTCCTTGTCACCATAGCGAACAAATGAAAATATTAAATATTTCATTTCCTCAAGTAGAAACCGACAACCGGTAGCGTTTCCAGTCACACACTGGCACCCTTGCGCCACGACTGGCCTCTATACCATAATGGAATATGATCAATATGTAAATAAATATTTATATTATAATATAAATATTCGGAATTAGTTAATTTTAAATGTAACATTTTACCCTAATATGTTATAAAGCAGGTTTGTATTTAATTCAAATCTTTTAAAATACTCCTATCACTATGGAATTAAACATACGTATAAGTTCAAAACATGCCTATTTATCTTAAGATAACAGCCATTTAACCTATAAGAAGCGTATAATGAATTGGAAGTAGCTTATTAATGTTTCGGTTAGTGTGTGTGAATGATTTGACTTTAGATTTAATATCTGGTATTAGGCAATTTGTATGAAAGTATGAAAATAACGTCCATAAAATTAATGACAAAAAGATATACTGAAGGGAATATTTTGATTAAATTGTTTTAACATATTTAAAATGATAATGAAATACCATATTATTTATGCAATAATATTTTAGATAAATTAACGATTATTTTTAACTATTCACTATAGTTCATTTTATAAATTTCATGTTATATTAACTAATCAAAACAGTGAGAAGCGGTGACGTATGGCTGGCTATCGTCTAAGCTCGCCCGGTAATCTCCTTACAGACCCCAAAACTTTCACCTGGCCAGTGCAGACGGACTAATTCTAAGCCAAACAATACACGTACTTGTCGACTAACATTCACTAACCTGTTAAGATTTTAACCCTTCAGGTCTTATTTCTATTTACTTATTTAGTCAAGTTAGATAGTTATAATAGAAACATGCACATATATTAATAATGGAGTATCTTGATAGTAGTTTCTCTCTGCTAACCTGCTACGCTGGAAAGAGGGTGAAGCTGTTATTTTTTAAGAGATAGGGAACAAAGTAGGAATAAAAACGTAGTGATACATACATTTTCTACAATTATTTCGTGTTGGGTAAGAAAATTCAGATAATAATTGCTGTGTCTTATCCAAGTAGACCAGGGAAATGAGAATTTTATATAGTAGTTGAGATTGTAGTAGTAATTTTTCTCAGTAAAAACGAACGCACAAACATCGAATGTAGAATCAGTTGTGAGTAAACAATTACGCCCATTGGTTTTTAATATTTGTCATCAGGGGAAACCTTAATGTTTAAAAAACATTTACATTGAATTAAGTAAAAATAGCATAAAACTAATAAAGACTGAGCCAAATTAATTATTAAAATATTATTGTAATGTCACAAATATATAATATGATTTTAGCATAAATTATCGAATTAATCAGTATATATTAATATATAATATAATTTTGGACAAAACTTGTTAGTAATTACAAAACAGTTTTTTTCGTTTTAATTTCGTAGCTTATTTGAGAAGTTAAGTAAGAAAATCAATATTATTCGTGTCGACAAAAGCAAGATGATCTATAAAATTATATGGAGGTGTTGTCCATGGCCTTACCGAAATGACTAAAATAACAGAATTCTGAATATATATATATATATATATATATATATATATATATATATATATATA
>DWAP01000674.1:0-19483 GCA_018230625.1 Heliconius eleuchia
TTTTTGGCAATATGTCGTTATTATATGTTAGACTAGTGTTGCACTCGCGGCTTTGTATATAGCAGGGTGGGGAAAACGGAACCCAGTGTTAAGAAACTCCGTTCCTCACTTAATTCTGGAGTTTCGTTAATACGCAATGTCAATTACGCAATGAAAAGTGAAAAATGGAGATTTTTAACATTAGGTTCCTCCTACCTATCTTGCAGTATGCGGGATAAAGCGTGAAACCAGTATATTAGTGAACATTCTCATTCATTTAAAGATATAATAGATCTAAAGAACTATGGCGTCTACCGTTTAAACCCATGTTATAACAACATATCAACCAACTGTATGTACATTTTATCCACAAACTTTGTAAAAGCATATTATCAAGTGTAAAACAGTATTTATTTTCTTTCAGAGACCGTTGTTTTGGCTCTGTAATTAGCATAAGTTTCAAGTCAACATAAATATTTACGCAGGACTCTCGAGAGCTGGATAATCGTTGAAGCAAATTTACTTTGGTACTTATAGTGAAATGAAAATTTTCGCTTATATATTATATTATTAAACACCTGCAACCTGTAACTGGATTTTTAAATACAGCTTATCTTTGCAGGAAATATGATGTACTTTGTTAATTTTTTTTAGTCGTACATAGCAGGATAGGCAGAGTGAATCTGGGTACCTAGTGTAAAACACTTCCTTTACCACTTTCTGCTGAATTCTGAAGGCATTGCGTTTTGAGTGGAGAAACTTAACGCCATTAGTTAATTCTGCCGTTACCACTCAGAAATAACAATTTGTGTTTAAATATTAATAAACTGATGGTGAAACCTGTTGTGATTAATGTTGTTGTTGTGTTGGCCATTTCCAATCAACATATATTGCTATAGGCCTCCCTCTTACCTTATTATATTTATGCGTAGTGTAGGTACATAGTCACTCACTTTTCTTCTCTCCTTCTTGGCATTTCTTAACAAGCAAAATAAAAAAATAAAACTTCATGTTAATTCAAAACTGACTAGGCATAAACGAAGCATCGAACTCAGAACTTACTACAGGTCTATACTTAAAACTATAAGAAGAAACCAATTAGCTTTGGGTGCCCGTCGCATTGAGTAGGAACTCGGAGTAGTGCTTTAGATTTGCAACCCAAGTGTATGTTAAAAGGGGCCCCTTTAAATGTGCATTAACGTTCGCCTCCACTGTCCGAGCCCCTCTTGACCCCTAGATTCAAAATGACGAAATTATTCTACTAGTGCCACGTTCGAAGCAAGTTCTAGAAACTAACTGACGATACGTTGTTTTGTCGTGGCGCAGGAACCCAATTGTGCGTCTGTAAGCGCGACGGTTGTGGGTTCGACTCCCGCTCGGAGGAATGAAATGTTTAATACTTTCATTTCTACTTATATATCTCAGTCCAATATCTACCGCAAACAAATTAGATTTAAATTTTCTTTGATAAATATCATTTTGGGTCAGACTTGAATCTACTCAACTGTGCTAGCATTATGTCAAAATATTTTTTTTTCCTAGCTTTAAGCTGTATCCCATGCTGCATACAGTGACGTGTATATAGTGTTAAAACGCACCCTTTCCTTTGCGTTTTTAAGTTAAACGACGAAAATGAACGCCGCACTTTGTCTCGTCACCAGAGAAAAAAAAATAATTAATTCCGTGGAGTGAGAATCAAACTGACAACCATCGCATTCTCAGTCAGAAACTGAGCTGCTGCGCGACGAAGGTCTCAATGCTTATTCAATACCTATAAAACTGGATTTATATTTTTAACTTTACAACATTTTTCAGCTTGTTGCAATATATTATGACATTTTCCATTAAAACATTATTCTCAATATCATGTTTCATACAAACGCCATTACAATCATATAACAGCATCAAGAATGAAATACTGAAGTTTATTCGTAGATGTGAGACATTTCAACTCGTTATCCAATTTGTTGTTGTTAAGATTTTTCGTGAACTGAATGCTATTTTTATTATCTTCTGCTTTATTCAAAAATATACAAGAGTAAGTTCACAAATGCTGTCTTGTTTACTTTTACGCTTTAACCTGCATATAAAAAGGTAGGAACCTAATGTTAAGTAAGATATTCCCCATGCACCGTCCAATTTCGATGTTCAGAAACGAAAGTCAACGCCGCTCTTTGTCTTTATTTACCCACTTACTGAAAATGAATTTATAGTAAAATAATATTACAACTAGCTGTACATAAATACAAATATCCATATATAAACCTCTCAACAGACAGACAGCCATCGATTTTGACGATTTGTAGCCACAAGTGAAATATCACTTAGCAACTACATGCAGCAATGCCCTGAGCGTATTCCCATATAGAACATGCTTGTTAGGGCACCTTTTAGATGAACCTGACCTAACTTAACATATTGGACTTGGTATATTTTTTTTCTATATTTTTTTATCTCTTGTCTTTTTGTGATTTACGAATGCCATCGTGTTTGAGCATACTTTTCATGAAAATGTTTCACGCCTTTTCCTTCATAGCAGAGAACAAAGTGTCAAGACACTCCGCCTGATTTTTTCACATACTCATATCAATAAATCAATTTAACAATTTTTTTGAGATCTTAGTATAAAGTGATGGAAAACATCGGAGTTAATTAAAGCAATTAAACATGTTATAAGTAAAATCATTAACCTTGACTAGAGATCGAACAGGCTTACAGTCATATACTGTCCTGTCATTTTTAAGCAAATTCTTCTAAACCACTAGTGCACTGGTGGCCTCATTTAAAACTTCTATACATACTTGCAATGCAATATTTTTTACAATTCAGTCTTTTAGTCAACTTCACAATTTGAGTCTCTAAACTCCTTTTTCTGAGTGCTTAACAGATTGTTTTGGGATTTTCGTCGTCGCTACTCAACGCCTCTTGAGAATACTCAGTCACTTTATTTTCCTGCAGTAGGTACATGTACATATTATATTTGTGAATGTTATTTTATAAAAGAATTTAAAATAACTAGAAATCTAGGTATACTCATACATACATATTGGAAAATTTTAAATTTATTACGTTCACGGTCGTGGGAATACAAGTGGCCTGGTGCACCGTGCCCACTCCAGATTTTTTTGTAATAAAAAAATCTTGAAAAATTGAAAAACAAATTTTACACCCCCTTTTTTTCATTTTTGTCAGCTTTACGCTGTACGCCTACATGTAGCAGGGTAGGCAGAGGGAGCCTAGTGTTAGAACACTGGGCCCCCCTTTTGTCACGAAATTCCGAAGGCATTATGTGTTGAGTGGCGGAGCTTAACGCCGTATTTTGCTTCGAGGCCATGGGATAACAATAATCCATAAACGTAGATTTCAGAGCCAGATAATGTCCACAGCGCCATCATGTCTTTGCCCACGGTAAAAATAATAAACGTTTTAATAAAATTGAGGGTCAGCGTCACAGTGCGTGACTGTAAACGTGACGGCTGAGCGTTCAATTCTAATCAGCCAAATGATTTATTTTTATTTTCTTGTTCTGTCTCCTTACAAGAAACAAAGTAAAATAAGGTTGAATTACACCACTCCACCCAGAGGATCACAAAAATTGGGCAGAAAGTGGGGAACGGAGTGTCTTACCAACACTTCCTACTGCTCATCCTGCTTTATGATATCGCTATATAACTGAAACATAGTTTAATATTAAATTTCTATTATTCCATGTTTTCTACTTTAGTGATCAACGTAGCGTCGGCACTAGCAGTAAAAGGTATGAGAATTTGAAGAGTAAATTGAACAAATAGGTGACAACGACACAGCTCAGAGCAATCTCGCTGCAATACAAGCGAAACTACATTGTAACTACAAACAACTATACTTGGAGTCGTTTCTTAACTTCATTAAATGTTTATATTTTATATTAGTGCAATAAATTTGTTTGTGTTTTCACTTATTTCACTTTTGATGGGTGTTAAAATAAAACAGTTTAAGGAATATTAAAGACTGAATTTTATAATAAGGTATATTGTGTACAAAATCGCGACTACTAGAGCCGCAATTTAGTCTTTTTGTTTGCGTGGATTTGAAGATGGAAAATCTCTCATCCAAAAAGATTTTAGAGAAATCTTCGCTTCGCTCTCGATCGCTCTCTATGATCGATTTGGAGAGTTATTTTAAGATGCAGGTTTTAATAATACATATATACTACCGCTTTCAATATTAACTCCTTACATACGAAATTGGCGTTTTGTCGTATGTCAACTTTAATTACAAATTTCTCCTTTTTGGTTAGGATTTCCAAATTTAAATTTATACAGCTATTTACACATTTTTGCTTCGTTAGCCTGTCATTCATTTGCTTTTACTTCTGTTTTTTTTCTGTTTGTGACTTGCAATTAACAAAATGGAAAACTTGAAATATCGCGGTACTTACAAGTACGATTTCCACAGTGGCGCACCATTGTTGCGGAAACGGCTCGAAGGGTTAATGGTGGGTATGGCGGCCGTGTCGCAAAGGGCAACACAGTGCGTTTTTAGTTCCAAGGTTGTCAATCTGAAAATTTCGCCCTGCAGAACAAGCCCTGTGGACGGCCGGAGATCTAAGTTCACAATGAAGAGTTGAAGGCTATTGTGGAAGCGAATCCATCGCAAACCAAGTTTAAGTTAGCTGCAGTGTTAATGATAAAACTGTTTTAATTCACTTGAAGCAAATTGGGAAGTTAAAAGCTCGAAAAGTCGGTACCTCACTAATTGAGTGAAGCAAACCGGCAAATGCGCGTCGAGCGCTGCGGTACGTTACTTAACTGGCACGATAATGACGGGTAATGAAAAGGAAGGATAGTGGATTCTCTACCAATATCAGAAGCGCTTATCACAATGGCTGGATAGACAAAGACAGCCAAATCCTGCCCAAGCTAAAAATTACCCAAAAAAGTTTCTTGTAAGCGTTTGGTGGACTAGTGCCGGTGTCGTTCATTACAATTGTCTCAAATCTGACCAAGCAATTACGACTGACACCTATTGTCAACAATTGCAAACCATGATGGAGCTAGCTACTAAATAACCGAGGCTGGTCAAACACCCTACGCCACTGCTGCTTCACGACAACGCTAGAGCATATCTAAGATATCCTCCTAAGACGTACTCTCCGGACCTTACTCTAACATATACATTTTTTTTGGAAATTTGGATAACTTCTTGCAAGGAAAAAACTTTAACTCCGATAGGGCAGTCCAAACCGCTTTTAAAGATTTTATTGATCGTCGTCCGAATGGTTTTTTCAATAAAGGGATCAACTACCTATGAGATAGCAAAAGTGCATAGATATCAATAGTTCCTAACTGCATACTTTGATTTTATGAATGTATTATATTAAAAAATATTCCACTTTTTGTTCTTCCCATACTAAACAATTTCCTAATATGTGCCAATTTCATAATATGTAAGGACCTAATTATACATATATACGAGTAATATACTATAGAAGAAAAAAAATCACGCTGTATCCCGCACACAGCAGAGTAAGCAGGCGGAACCTAGTGTTAAGTTAAATATTTCATCTCCTCGTGTGAGGATTGAACCCACAACCAGTCGGTTTTACAGTCACACACAGGTTATGTTGTCGTCACAAGTTTAAGAACTCTAAAACGCTCATAAGAATAAACATATGTACATACATAAACTGATAACCACATTACCCTACTTTGCATCACGCAGTAACCCTACTGCGTAAAGCCTTTTTTACTCAAAAAAATTATGCTCCCATTGCAGAGTACGCAGAGGGTTCTTAGACAATCCGTCCCTAATTTTACGACTGATTCGAGACATCACATGTTGAATGGTGGATCTCAACGCCATACTTTGTCTAAAGAAAAATAATAAATTATTAATATAGATATAGGTATTTTTCCAAATAAGACATGTTATAAATAGGTCGACCTAGATCACCATCACCTTGAACACAAGTGGAGTCTACGAGACCACTCTTCGCAACGTCTTCTCACATGCACATTAGTGGTTTTTAATATGAATATTTTATTTAAATTTTGCTGTGGTTTTGAAAAACATCTTAAAATATGTAGAACACCAACTCACCCTCTAATAGTGCGTGGAGTACATATTATGGTACGGTTTTCAAATCAACGAATATGCAATATACATTTCACACGATATAGCATAGTAGGAGAAGGAACGGAGTGTCTTATCACTAGGTCCCTAGTGATAAGACACTCCGTTCCTCACTATCCGCCAAATTTTTGAGGCATAGCATATGATAGAGCTCAAGCTTGATTTTTTATTGTGAGACAATAGACTATAAACCTGAATATTTAGTTTCAGTGTCATGCTTCTATCCAATCTCAAGAAAAATGGTCTTGACAGACGGACAGGCGGACAACAAAGTGATACTATAAAAATTTTGTTTCTGTTCTCTTCCTATCAAGGTACGGATACCTAAAAAATAAGTATATATACCTATACATATTAATCTTTGACCAACTATCAAGGCACGTAACGCTTAGTAAAATATTTGCTTCCTCACGTACAAGTCTCGTCCCTTCGGCCAGTTCTGTAATAAGAGTGCGTGGGGTTTGCTATTCGGACGAACAGATGCTTTACAGTTGGTAGTTTTGTGCGTGTCAACAGTGGGACTTCTTCATTTTATTTAGTTTGTATTGTTTATATATAGCCTTAGTTATAAAGAGATAAAAGTTATAATTATAAAAAGAGAGAGAAAAAGAGAAGATAAGTATAAAAAAAATGCCTACCATGGGGTGGGTATTTTTTTGGCTTCATGCTGTTTTACTCTGTATCCCGCACAGCAGGTTTGACAGACGAAATCCATTGTTGAGACATTTCGTTCTTCCTTTCGTCTCAGTTTTGAGACATTACCTGCGTAAGAACTCACTTCCGCGCTTTGTCTTACAGCCATTGCGAGAAACAAAAATAATAATTCATTGTAAGCTATTTTTCTTAGCAATGCTATAATTTACTTCGGTATCTATTTAAGGGATGTGGTGAAATTTAACGCCGCACTTTCATGCTTATTCAATTTAAATAATAATATATATACAGATTCACGTACTATGCAATGAATTCTGTATTAAGACTCCATTTTTTCATTTAAGATGCAGAATGTTTAATAGCGGAGCGGATTCAACGCCATGCTTTGTCTAGCAGAGCAGCAAAAAGAAAATATAAGTCCCCGAGTGGATATCGAACCCACAACTATCGCGCTTACAGTCAGATGCTTAACTTAATATCTACATATAATAAGATGATTTAATAAACATCTTATATATTTAGCGAGTTTTATAGACTCTGGCCCTATAAGTGGCGTTTGTACCTGCCGTAACGTTTTACGGGTAGAGACATAAAGTGGAACTCAAATGTTGAGTTATATCGTTTTCTTTTGTATATTTTAACGCCTCTATTCCGTTCGGATAGACTTGCTCGTATGGTTTACGAGCGATGCTTTATTGGTGTAATGAACTTGGCGTTTCGTGCTTTGATCTTTAAGTAAGAGGTCAATCTTTATATAGAAATATATTTTAATTATATCTAGTGTCAAGCGACACCGTTCTGTGATTACCTTCCGAATTAGGAATGCGGAATTTAGAATACCACAGCCATTGCACTTAATACCACGATGCCCACATAATAGATATAGGTATGTGTTTGTATTATAGACCAAGTATATTTTTAAGCTAAAGATTTAAAAGATTCTGAAGTAACAAACATAAAAAATACGGTCGAATTGATATCCTTCTTTTCCTATAGAAGCCGGTTAAAAAATTAGTTTCACGCTGTATTCCGCATACAGCAGAGTAGTCATAAGGAACCTAGTGTTAATACACTCCGTTCTCTACTTTCCAGCGGATTTATTTGAATAATTGCGTGTTAGGTGGTGAAACTTAACGCCGGACGGAAGGCAAAACCATGGTGCCTGAAATGGACATGACATTATTAATAAATAATATTTCATTCCCAACAGTTACACCATGGTAGACCTGCGCCATGACGGCCTCGTATCGTATGTCCATGTACATAACAAGATTTCCTTAAAAAGATACAGAATACAGAATCAAATTTGTCTAATCCGACCCACAGGAGGTATCTAAGGGATTGAGTCGGGTAAGGGTGAATGTGACCAGTGAGTGGTCAAGAAGGAAGCGATTTAATTCCCGATACAAAACGTTTTATATCAGCGGCAAATATGAGAGGGACGGCAGTTCGGCGGCACATTTTCAGGGATGACGCGCGATCCAAAGAAAGTCGTTTTCGTACATTATATCCGTACTATAGTTTTCTTTGTTTAACTTTTTAATATTATTTCTTATTATCGAAAAAGTTAATCGTTGCTCAATGCATAAGCGTGTGACTGTAAACGCGACAGGTTGTGAGATCGATTCCAGAATGTAGATTGAAAGGATATATTTATTATTTTCATTTCTTCGCTCCGATGTCGCAAAGCGCGAAGTTGAGCTCCTCCACTCAACATGCATAGTGATGAAATATGGAAGATGAGGAATGGGCTGTTACATGCGGGGTACAGCGCGAAGCTGAAAAAAAGAAAGAGTTTTGCCAGTTTGTTGCGGTCTCAAAATCTATATTGTTAAATAAATATATTGTTTTATTTTTAAGCTGGAGTGCCGTAAAGTTTGACAATTTATACTCTTATAGTGTCACGGAAGCAACAATTAATAAAAGAGTATGTTGAGATCAACTACTAAACATAAAAATATATAAATATATTTATATAATATTTATAATACAAATATGTACCAAAAAATGTGGCAAATCACTTTATTCTTTAAATACACTGATTCATATAAACTGTATTACAAATTTTACAATTTCCTGAATCTATGAGTATAGTGGCCATCGTGGCCCAGGGGCACAAGGGTGTGACTGTAACGCGACGGCTGTGAGTTCAATCGCTACTCAAGGAAATGAAATATTTATTTAAATTTATATTTCTACTTCTTCGCTCTGATGTCGAGGCAGAGAGCGGCGTTCAATTCCACCACTTAACACGCAATGCCTCCAAAATTCGCCGGAAAGTGTGTCTCTGCCTACCCTGCTGTATACGGGATACAGCGTGAAGCTGATTTAATTTTTAATTTTATTGTAATTTTCTGAATCAATTTAAAATGTTACAAAAATATGTGTATTTATAAATACACATTTACATTCGAAATCCCATGGTAGTGTCTTTGGTAAGTTTACAGGAAATAAAGACCCGCTCGGGGCCCGATACTGCCGCAAAAAACATTTGGCCTGATTGGCTCGCTAGGCTCAAACTACGCAATGGAGCCATGTTACTTATTTTGGAGGTGGCAATTTGATTTTTTTATGTTCACACGTCTCTCTCTTATAGCTAACACAACCTAACGAAATGCTTAATAACTTTGTTCTCAACTTGCCATCCGATTTCGAGACATTGTTTATTGAGTTACATAGTTATAGGTCACCGTTGCGGCGCGGCGTTAAGTTAAGGAACTCAACACGGAATATCGGAGAGTGGAGATTGGAGTGTTTTGATACTAGGTAACTTCTACCTATCCTGCTATTTGCAGTTTTGAGCTGTATTGATCTATTATTATAAAATCACTTAGTTGTCCGTCTGTTAGTCTGTCAAAATAATTTATCTCGAGATTGATTAGATACATCTATCTGAAATCAAAGCTGAAATCAATAGTAAATATTTAGGTCTCTGATCCCTTGGAGCTCAAGAAAAATCAAGCAAGTATGCCAAACTCAATAAATATTTAGTCACACATGCGATGGTTGATTATTCAATTAGCAAGTTCGATCCCGTTCGTTTCTGTTTTTGTTATCATAAATGCCAAGTTTTTGGAACAGACGAAAAGTGAGAATTATATATCTACATACAACCAAATAATTAACCATAAAATAAAAAATTAAATCAGCTTCACGCTTTATTCCGCACACAGCAGAGTAGGCAGAGGGAGCCTAGTGTTAAGACACTCCGTTCTCCAATTTCCCGCAATGACTCCGGTCATTGCGTGTTGAGTGGCAGAACCCAACGCCGCTCTTTGCCTCGACACCAGAGCGAAGAAATGAAAATATAAATTTGAATTAGTATTTCATTTCCTCGAATGGGGATCAAATCCACGACTGGCCTCCACATACATGACTGGCATGATAAAATATACACATATGTCTTTAATATTTTAAAGTGTTCAATCATATTGAAAATCGAAAAATATTATTAGAAATCTTACAAAAATTGAGGCCGTCGTGCCGCAGAGGCACAAGATTGCGATTCTAACAAAAATATTAATATTTTTGAAAGAACTTATAGATTGATATTTCAAGCTAATAATGCTTTAAAAAAATGTTAAAAAAGATTTTTAGTGGCAGCAGTATGATTTCGAGTAATTAATAGAATATCGAATTGCGCACTCGGCTATTTTATTTTATTTATAATATTATCTGTGTAAGACAACACATTTTGCTTGTGGCAAATCAAATAATGAAATAATATTTTTAGGATATCATATTTATATTGAAAATGTATATTTTGTGACTCCAGCGTTGTATAAAATTACAGATGAATATAATTTTTTGTATGTAGTGAAGTTTTTTTCGGTTTATGTTTGCCTACATAAAGCCGTTTTGTTGTAAGTTGATGCGATCTACAACGAAATTTTGGCTTTAAATGCCCCCAAAATGTACAATTTAGGCAATTGAATTTAATTAAAACAGTTTCGATACCTAATATAATGAAAAATCTTTGAATGACATTATGTTGCTTTTTTTAAATATGAAAGAAAGTTATAATTTAGATTTATCTAACCGTACCTGCATACAGCAGGAGAAGCAGAGGAAACCTAGTGTTATGATACTCCAATCTCCATTTTCCGCCTCAATATTCGAGACATGAGATATCGAGTGACAAAACTCAACGCTGCGCTTCGTTTTATTATCTCTGAGTGGGAATCGAATCCACAACTGCCGCGTTTACAATCACACCTTGGACTCCTGCCCCAAACGGCACTTCATTATATTATATTATATTAGATTAATGACGTTTAATAAAATTTTAAAAACATATTAAAATACCGCATCTATAATTCTAAATTAGTGATATATTTATAATGTCACGTGTATTGTAAGGTCGAGAGGCCGATAGGATGTGAGTGAACCGTCAGCTGTTTACTTTTATACGACGCACGGCCCCATTGAGTCTGTTACGGCGCTTCCAATCTGTTTGTCTCCTGCGTTATATAACTATTTATGTGTATTTAGCTTATAAAACTGTTGCGTTACCGTATAACATACAAGTATGTGTAACAATCATTAGTTATTGAATGACAGACAAACAAACGCGCGGACTAAACTACTCGACTAGAAAGTAAAAATTGGGCAGATAGGCTAGGCAGTGCATAGGAGCATTAACAGAAAATGTCACTGAATGAAAAATCATTTTATCTTACAACACCATCATAACGCAGGGGCAGAATGCTACTCATACAGCATAATCGTTGTTGATACAATTCCTACTCGGGGAGATTAATAAGGATTTGATAGTTTAATTTCCTCACTCTATATTCCGCAGAATAGACAGAAGGAAAATGGGAAACTAATGTTAAGAGACACTTCCGGACGGAACTCAACACCGCACATTGCCTGTTTACTAGAGCGCGGAAATGAAAAACAATTATTTTTAATTATTAAAACATAATATTAATGTTTTAATAATAACACATTTCAATTTTAAATAACGTAAAAACTACTACTACTGGTCCTGAACTACAACAAGACATCAAAAGTGAATCCAATATAAAAGTTACTTGACAAATAGAATTCATTTCGTATTTAAACTACTTTCTTCGAAGTTCTTCAATAGCAGTCGCTCAGAGCGAGAGGAAGGTATCACGTAATTTGACTTGTCATTCAAGTTCGGTCAGTTTATGAGGAAAGTTCAGGCTGAATAGTACTTTACACCTATAGCAAATACTCCGGGAGGTAAATGGGGTCTTAATGGGAATGAAGTGCCCTAACATTAGGTTCCCAGGTTACCTCTGCCTCTACTTTGCTATGTGTGGTATATAACGTGGAACTAAAAAAAATGTAGCAGAATAGGGAAGCCGTTTCCCAAATTTTGTCTGATTTTCAAAATGTGAAACTCAACGACGCACTTTGTGTTGTTAACAAAGCGTGGAAATGATTTTTTTTTTCTCCGAATGGACATCAAACTCACAAACACCGCCCTAACGGCCAGACGCTGTACTGCTGCGCTACGACGCCGTCGTCCTTAAACCTTTATTATACAAAGTATGAATAAATTGACATATTTCAAAGTAAATTTCATCATACGCCGGGGATTCTAATGTATCTAATGGCCATAGCAATTAAGGGTTGTAAGCCAACGAGTGCCAAATCGACAATCCAATCTGTGGATTTGTATTCTGCCTTATTAACTCGGATCAAATTAATGAGGGGAGATTGATGAAAATGGAAATTGCGATTGCCAATAACGGAATATTTTGACGGAGCCGTCTGTTAACTCCGGTTAAACTGTTAAAACTCTTATCATAGAATGAAACTTCGAAAAAAACCGGTCAAATGGGAGTTAGACACTGAGGGTTCCGTACCAATTTCAGAATTGTATGTCGACAGGAAGCATAATATATAAAACATGAGAAACTTAAGTTTGCGTATACGTGGTCGTCGCATATCGCAGCGGTAAATTGCTGTATCCTGCATATCACAGGATAGGCAGAGAGAACCTGGGAACCTAGCCGTTAGATTTTCTGTTAAATACATTTCGCAAAATTCTGAAAAAGAAATGAAAATATTAAATATTCAATTTCCTCGATTATAGTCGCACGCTTGTGCCTCTGCGTCACGACTGGCCTATTTTTTGGTCTGCTAAATAAAAAAAGCTGCTGAAATACCAAATTTTTTAACGATAAAGCCATCAAGATTTCTAAAAACTTGCATTTATACATATATCATATTAACATCACTGATCAATTTCTACCATATTGACATTTCATTGATTTCAATTAATTACGGGCACCATTAATTTCACTGTGATGTCGAGGCAAAGCGCGGCGTTGAGTTCCTCCACTTAACACTCAAAATTTTGTAAAATAGGGAACGGAGTGTCTTAACACTAGGCTTCCTCTGCGTACCGTGATGTGTGCGGGATACAGCGTGAAATTGATTTGATTTTTATTTGTACCAAGGAAAAATATTATCAAAGATCAGTTCTAATTAACGGTCATCTACAAATTGGTTCTGGCGTCAGGCTAATGAACGTTTAATTGGTAACTCATTGTACGTCTAATTGCCTTCGCAATTACCCACTTCATTTGATATGCGCGCCGCGATTGAAGGCTAGGCTTAGCTTATATTAGCTTTTGACTTTTTAGACATATTAAAACATTTTATATTCTTATATTAAATTGTTTTTGCGGCGCTGAGATCCGATGTTGCAAGTTAAGTGGCGACAACGCCGGGCTTTTTTTTCTTACCAGAATGATAATAATTCATCCTTCCACTGGGAATCAAACCCACAACCGTAGTTTATGTTTATAGTCAGATAGATAATTGGACCACGAGGTTATTACTATGTGAAAATTGCACTCAATGCCTGTAGAATTTGGCAGGAACAGGTACAGAAGTATCTTAATGGGAACGAAGCGTCCTAACACTAGGTTCCCCCGTTTCCTCTGCTATCCTGCTATCTTCTAATATAATCTACAATCAAATTTCATAAAATTGTAAAAATTTTCACTCGTGTTTCAACAACCTCTAAAATGTGTGTTTCAAACGCGTGTTCAAACGCGTGTTTCAACAACATCTAAAATGTAAAAAATATAGAATGCTGTATCACTATTTATTTTTAATTCTCTTTGCCTCTTTTAATATTCTATTTACCTACAGGAAATATCACTAATTATAAAATAAATATTTATAAGCTGCGTTCGAAGTCAGCGTTATAGTCGAGGCAATCATTGCTTTCAGTAAATTTACAGGTGAACGGGGCGAGTTGGCTCGATTTAATACTAGAAGTTAAAATCGTCTAGTTATTTGTGACGACTAACTTCCAATTTATATATATTTTTACGTTTTATTTCACATATAGGGAAGGTAATTCGTTCTTCGCTTTTCAAATTCGAGACATTGCGGATGAGTGGCGGAAGTTAACGCGGCGATTTTGTTTTGTCAGAACGAAGAAATGAAGTATCCCACAGAGTGCGTGGTAGGCTAAGGAAGCCTGGGAACCTAGTGTGAAAAAACACTCCATTACCATTGTAACACTCTGTTACCCATTTTCCGGTGATCACTAAAAGTATTGCCCATTGAGCGGCGGAACAATGAAATGATAATATTGAAGAGCGAAGAAAAAGAAAGAAAAAACAGAAAGATATTTTCATATTAAATATTACACTCCCCCGAATGGGAATCGCACCCACTACCGTCACGGTACCGTTACCCGCTTGTACCCTTGCGCCACCACGGCCTCAATTTAAATTCTTGTTATTTTTATATTTGTGATTTGTGAATAAATCTAAATGATTTATGTGAAGTAATGTTTTTAGTTTTAAATTTCACTCGTTGGATGTTTATATTCAAATTTCAGTTGTTACTGTTTAGTCTTAATGTGGCGTTAAGTTACATTATAAAAATAAATTTAATTGGGCATTAATTAGACAGTAAGCTGATACGTCCAAAAAACTATATTGAATTCTTGCTTTGATATTTTTTTTTCTCAAATAAAAGACAATGCCCATAAATGTACGGAACGCTATCCCTCTATTCTTCAAGTTGAAACTTGTATTGAACAATCTAGAATTAATTCCCAATAATTATTTTTCAGATTAGAATAAGGTTGAGGCCGGTCGTGGCGCAGCGGCACATAGTGTGACTGTAAACCGACTGGTTCTGGGTTCGATCCCCACTCGAGGAGATGAAATATTTACTTAAATTTATATTTGCATTTTCTTCGCTCTGATGTGTCGAGGCTAAGCGCGGCGTTGAGTTCTGCCTAAGTGGCAGAACTCAACACGCAATGCCATCGGAATTCGGCAGAAAGTGGGGAACAGAATGTCTTTCACTACGTTCCCTCTGCCTACCATGCAGTATGCGGGATACAGCGTGAAGAATAAGGGTAAGGATCCGAACCTCAGAATTGACATAACACGGATTAAGAATTAAAATAAGTTGTTTGATAGGTGATTTTTAATTTAGTAGTAGATACTTATTACAATATGCCTAACAACATATTTCATATACTATTTTTTACTGCTTGTAATAGATTTATTTTTAACTAAAAGCGACGCTTTGCCCCATTACGAGAGCGCAGAAATGAAAATATGAAATATTTCATTTCCCCGAGTGGTATTCGAACCCACAACTGCACCAAGTCTGGCGCCAGAACTGTAGATTAATACCTTACAATATAAGATGCCACCTAACGTGCAAGGTTCCAAAATAAAAGTAAAATCAAACGCAACAATATATTCCTCCATATAAACAAAATCTAATACAAACGTTGGTATCGAATAGATCCACTTTAGTCATTAGTTGAAATTAATGTAAAATAGCTCGATTTATATTTTGGTAGTGATTCGCAATTGGAATTGGAGAGCAGTTCCCGTATCGTCGAGATTTGCATTAATTATTAGTAACTTATAAATAATTGTACAAAATTAAACTCCACATGTTCGAAAGATCGAATTGTATATGGAAATAGTAAAATGTATGTATGTCTGTCATGTGGAGATATTAGCTTCTAAAGTAGTAGTTAGTTCTTTATTTGTGTACCTTATACAATTACTAACTTTTTTTTAAATTTTATTCTGGCAACATTTGAATCTTTTAATAGATTTTAATGAACATTCGCAAATAAGGATTTTTTGAAGTGTCTATTTTGTGCATGCATTTTCTGAACTACTGGGCGGATTTAAATGAAAGTTTTTTGTTGTTAGATCGAATTCCTGGGATCTAGGCTATACTCGTAATTGCTTTTAAAAATTGAAGCTGAATTATAAATATGTAAAGAATTTTACCACTTTAGCAAAAGTTAGTCATTATTATTAGCATTTATCTCAAAATTGGAGATTTCACATATCTGACGAACGACCACAATAATGCAGCTTAATAAAGTTATAAAAAATCGTTAATCTATATTTCTCATAGCCATATAAGGCAAGTGGTAATATAGTCCGCTTTCCACTCTCCGCCGAATTCTGGAAGTATTGTGTGTTGAGGTGCGGAACTCAACGCCGCACTTTACCTCGACACTAGACGAAGAAATAAAATTAAAAATATTTAATATTTAATTTCCTCAAGTGGCGATTACAATATAATTTATTGGCTTTTTTTTGTTTCATTGAAACAAACCGCATCTAGGCCTCCATTTATTCAAAGCAAAGTATTGAAATCTTAAATCTAAATATCAACGATAACGAATAGTATGGAAATAGTCATAAACTTCACGCAAACGTAGTTGCGGGCGACCACTAGCGCTATATAAATATAATATACCAATAATATCAACAGGCTTTCCAGTCTCTTGATTGCAAAATTACAAGTTAGATATATTTCAGTGGAAATTACTTTAATAGACCCATCCAATATAGGCACAATTACTAATAGGCTTAGTGTGTAATGGATAGGACATTATGTTTTCTACTGTCTCATTTTCCATTTTATGCATACATATTTCAAGATAATGATTTAAATCAAGAAGAAGCAAGAAGTGAGAAATTACAATACAAACAACGGCAAAATCTGAAAAATGGGAAAAAAACATTTTTTGTGGACTGACCGATTGTATTTTTTTATAGCTGTAAATGTCTAAATAAGCAGAGGGAATCGATTGTTAAGATACTCCGTTCTCCATTAAGTCACTAACTTTCCTTATTTCCGCCAATCTCTTGAGGCAATGCGTGTTGAGTGACAGAATTTTCATTTCCTCACATTGATAACAAGACAAAGCGCGGCGTTGTGCCGCCGCTCACCACGCAATGTGTTGAAAAATTGATCAGTGACGACGAATGAATTTGACGAATTGAACGCACTTTTATGACGCTAGGCTGCTAGACTCAATATCGAAATCAAATGTAACTTACTATAAAAACACAATGTTAAAGATGAAATAACCAAAAGTTGTCTAAACTACATCACCGAGTAAGCCCGGCAAAAGTGTCACGGCACACACGTAGCTCAGCCCGCCATACTATGGTTTTAAGCACTCCATTATCCCGAGCCATTCCCGTCACGTCGCGTCTGCCGATTGAAACTGACCCGTATTGAATTAGAAAACATCGTGATAGGGAGATGGACTAGATAACTCGGGCTGAAATCACACTTGTTTGTACGATATTTAGTATTTTAGGTCTTTTGTTAAAGGTCTTATGTTAGATAGTTTGGGTAAAATCTTATAAATGATTTTTATAATATATTGAAAATAAGTACTAGTAGGCAGAGGTTCCCTCTGCCTACCCTGCTGTGTGCGGGATATAGCGTGAAGCTAATTTAATTTTAATTTTAAGTACTAGTAAAATAAATTATTATTTTAGTATATTAATAAATGAATCAGTTGTCTTTTATAAATAATGGTGCGCCTCTATTCCATATCAAAAATTATTTTTGATATCATATAAAGGTTCCATAAAATAATATTAACAAAAGAATCGTTTGACCATTTAAATACTTAAATGAATCATTTGAATATTTAAATGGTTTTATCCATATTTTGCTCGATCGGAAATTTCTAATGCAAAATTTGTTCAATATATTATTCACAAATATATACACATCTTTTTTCATTCAAAATATCAAAATCAAAAAGTAACAATGGTAGTGTAGAGGCACAAAATGTGACTGTAAGCGCAACAGGTTCTGTGCTCGATTCCCATTCGAGGAAATTAAATGTTTAATATTTTCAATTGCTTCGCTCTGGTTGTTCGCGTTGTGTCGCGACTTTCAGTACCGAATTCGGCGACAAATGGGAATCGGAGTGTTTTAACACTGTATTCCTTCTACCTACCACGCTGTATGCGAGACGGCGCGGCGTGACGCTACAAAAAATTAAAAGCTATCAAAACATAAAACTTTATTCCGATTCCATCAAAAATAAATATTGCATTGATAATGTAACCCACATTATATTGTCCCGATACCGCAATTTCAAACACGTAATAAATACGATGGATCTGACGAAAAGATTCAATATAGCCGGGCGATTCAAAGAATCAAACGTGGCTGGAATACTTTTTGGTTTACTTCCTCTGTATATAAAAATTTATTATATATCATAATATATACACACCTACACACATATCCGTCCTTCTATACTAATATAATAAAGCAGAAGAGTTTGTTTGGTTGATCGCGCTAATGTCAGAAACTATTGGTTCGAAATGACATTTTTTTTTAATTTTGGATTAATTTTATCGGGAAATGCTATATATTATAAAATTAAGGGTATTATTTCATAATGTAACGTTTCTATGTAATCCACTCTTCCTATTGTTAGAGCTAGCTTGCCATACTTAAAAAGAATTCTATGACAAACTTATAAAATTATTCGTTTTTATTTCCTATCGTCCAATGCTGGCAAAGCCGCAGGTAAAAGTTAGTGTTTATATTATGTAAGCAATGAATATTTGGGTGTCGATACGTCACGTTTTATTGTTCACGCAGTATAGGTGATTGGTTTTATCACGTGAATCCTTATATAATATTGTTAGGTTATTTGATGAAACTACCCCTTTTCGTATATTTGGCATTTATTGGTATTAGGTGCAATTGAAGTTCGAATTAATAGGCTTATTATTTTTATTCCTCGAGGTGTATTGGAAAATAAACAATTTTAAAAACAAATTTAAGTTAACATTACTTTGTTTAATTGGTTTTTTTTACCTTCACGGTTTATCTCGCTCATAGCAAGTGGCGTATAACACTCCGTGCCCCAGTAACCGACCAATTTTCGTAATATTAATTGTAAATTGGCGGAACACAACGCCGCGCTTTGTTTATTACCAGAGCAAGAAAATTAAAACAATTGATTCCTACGGCTAGGAATCGAACAGTCAGGCTCTGAGCTATATATTTTTTTCATACTTTAAAAAATATTACATTATATTTACTATATTACGTTCTGCATTTTTCATTTCATATTAACTTCTGCATTTTACAAGATATAAGAAAAAATATGATCACTCCGAAACAATTTCTTTATTTTAATATGCTTAGTAGTAGTATGTACATACTTACTACTACTTAATTATATTTGCATTTAAAGACGATTCAAATCCATCAACGTCAAGTCAGGAACGCAAGTGTCCCAATGAGAATTAAATATCTTGACTCTAGTTTCCCAGGTTCTTTTTCCTGTTACCTCTGCGCTTAATGATAGTATATTATTATTATATCACAGCATATATTCAATGGCCAGTCGTGGCGCAGTGGCAAAAAGTGTGACTGTAAACCGACTGGTTGTGGGTTCGATCTCCACTCGAGGAGATGAAAT